>CAUYRT010061658.1:0-36239 GCA_963574885.1 Lepilemur ruficaudatus | reverse complement strand
TACTATTCAGCCATAAGAAGCAATGGTGATATAGCACCTCTTGTATTTTCCTGGATGGAGCTGAAACCCGTTCTACTAAGTGAAATATCCCAAGAATGGATGGACAGGCACCACATGTACTCACCAGCCAATTGGTATTAGTTGAGCAACACCTAAGTGGACACACAGGAACAACATTTATCGGGTGTCGGGCAGACGGGAGGGGGGAGGAGGGGATGGGTATATACATACATAATGAGTGCGATGTGCACCATCTGGGGGATGGTCAGGCTTGAGGCTCTGACTGGAGCGGGGAGGGGGGCGAGGGCAATGTGCGTAACCTTAACATTTGTACCCCCATAATATGCTGAAATAATAAAAAAAAAATTTACTGGGTGAGTCACTGGCAGTCTCTGATTCCTGGTGAGCCAGTCACCCGGAACTTGATTTTTGAATTAAAATTTCATATATTGTTTGGAAGGAACATGGCAGTCCAGGCTGAGGCAGAGAGGAGGAAGGGCAGCGGCTGGCTTGTGGGACGGGGACACATGAAATGGATGTCTTTACGGTTAGGTAGAAGAGCAGAGCTCAGCACATAAATATTTCACTTTGATGCTCATCTAAGATCAAGCTGCAGCCCGGAGTTCTGTGATTCCTGGGCTGAGCTAGGAGGTGGTGTACTTTCTAGTGTTGATATGTTTGATTTAGAAGGGAGATAGAATAGAAAGCGAGCCCCAACTGTCGCCCTGAAGAGTTGTGGGCTGGTAGTGAGATCGGAGCCCTACTGAAATCACCCTTGTGATGGACACTGTTGGTCCTCTTGCTTTAGGGCTTGGCACTAAGGAAATGGAAATTTCTGCTGGAATGCAGTAAGACAGGGTGAAGTTGTTATCAGTGCTTAGTACCTTAAAGTAGTAATAATTAACTTATCTGATCACTTTATTCCTTAGCATGGCAGGGAGATGGTGGAAAGTGGAGGGAATGAAGGGAAACAAACATTTATTAAGGACTTACCATGAGCCAAGTGCTGGGCGAGGAATAAAACCCACAGATCTCACTGAATCCTCACCACCATGCGACAGAAATTTTTTTGATCTCAGATGCAAAGTGCTGGCCGAATTAACAATACTTCACTCTTGGTCAGTGCAACGTCCCTCTCTTTTTCTGCTTATTTTCATGCCCTTTTATCTTGTTCTCCACGTCCATTCCCCAGTCTTCCTAATGGCAACCGTTCTGATATGTTTGACATATGTGCTCTGATTTGTATTGTTTCATGTGTTCATATTTTAAATTTACGTAGTTGGTGTGGTAGATTTCATTCTATTTCATTTTTACCCCTCACCACTATTTAAAAAACTTATTAGGCAAAGATTTCAAGCATTTTAAAAGTAGAATGGCATCATGAACTCCACTGTATCACATCACTCAAAGTCAAGTGCAAACTTGTGGCCAATTTTATTTCATCTATACCTCTGTTCATTCCTACTTTTCACAGATTACTTTGAAATAGGTTCCAGAATCATACTATGTCATCAATAAGGATTTTGGCATGTACCTTTAAAACATAATTATTTTTAATTTAAAATATATAATCATTGTATCACATTACCATACATAAATATCAGCAACCATTACTTGATCTCATCACCTAGTTAGTTGATGTTCAAATTTTCCCTGTTGTTTCATCATTTTTTTGTAGTTATTTGAATCAAGATTCAAATAAGATTTATACACTGTGATTGGTTGATATGTCTAAAGTCTCTTTTAATCTAGGGGTTTGCCCTCTGTTCCTTTTTTTTTTTTTTGAGACAGAGTCTTACTCTGTTGCCTGGGCTAGAGTGCCATGGTGTCAGCCTAGCTCACAGCAACCTCAAACTCCTGGCCTCAAGCAATCCTCCTGCCCCAGCCTCCCGAGTAGCTGGGACTACAGGCACGCGCCACCATGCCTGGCTAATTTTTTCTGTATATTTTTAGTTGGCCAATTAATTTCTTTCCATTTTTAGTAGAGATGGGGTCTCGCTCTTGCTCAGGCTGGTTTTGAACTCCTGACCTTGAGCGATACGCCTGCCTCGGCCTCGGAGTGCTAGGATTACAGGCGGGAGCCACCGCGCCTGGCCCCTCTGTTCCTTTCTACCTTACAATGTATTTATTGAAGGCAGCTAACTTATATTTGTGGAGCTTTCCAGAGTCTGGATTTTCCTGACTGTATCCCTGGGCTATTTTTCTTTTTTCATGTCCGACTGGTGACGTGCTGACGTCTTAACAAGGTTTGAGGGAGGCGCATCTCACACGTGAGCATGAAACCCCAATCCTCAAGCTTGTGAATTACTAAAGGGTCATGTGCTGCTGTTTATCGTGTTTCTCTGTCCTCTGTATTTCCTGTAAATTGGTAGATATAGATGCTCGGTCAGATGCAGGTTAAATTTGGGGCGGGGCAAGAAATACTTAATATGTGATGTTTTGAATTTCCATCAAGAGCCACCTAATATTTAGTTGTGTCTCTTTGTGATGTTAGCAGCATTGGTGATCAATGCTTAGACCCATGAATTCTTTAGGTGTTACAAAATGATGATATTCTAATTCTATCATTTCCTTTTCATTTGTTAGCTGGGATATTCTACAAAGAGAAACTTTCCCTCACTGACTCTTCAGTAACATTGAGATACAGCTCAGATAGGAAAGGCAGGACAAATGCTTGATTCTTTCTTTGTATTTATCAATTTTCAAAATAATGAGCTAGTTCCCTCAAAGATAAAGAAGTTTAAAAATAATATCATAAACCCATGGGTTTAAACATATTTGATCATATTATTTGCAGCTTTTATTCATATGGATGCTCAAATTGTCCCATCTTTGGCAGATAGGGTTTTTTTTTTTTTTTTGATGGATTCTATGCTGGCTGGTAGAAGATGTTCCTGGCTCATCTTGTACATTTCTTGCCTTAGACCTGAAGTCAGCTATTTCTCCAGGGAGTCTTGGTTCTAATTAGTGGGAAATTGTACTTAGAAGCCACAGCTTGGGTGCTAAGAGCACTGTGCTTTAATACTTTATCCATACTGTGTGCATACACCTGGTCTTTGTTCTAAGGCCACAGCATATTCCATAAGGTGCACACTCTACTCAGCTCAAATCCATTCTTCTGGTGATGGAGACCAAGATGGCCCCACTCCCTGCTACCACTCCCTGTTGCGCGACAGTGAGCCACCTGCATGCGTCCCCTTGCGGACATGTGTGAAAATCTCTCTGGGATGTATATTCCAGAATATATCCGAGGCTTTTCCTTTTAAGGTCAGTGTTATTATCCCTATTTTGTTGGGAAGGCCACCAAGCAGCTGCAGGTGAGAAAGAGGCTGTGGAAGGGAGAAGAAAGGAGGACACGGAAAAGGGAGAGGGCAGGTGGGACAGCCTAGAGGCCATTTCCCTTGTGTCTCTCTTGAGGGGAGGTTGCTCGTGTCCTGTGGTCCTGGAGTCCATGGGGCCTGGAAGAAGAGCTGGCAGGGGGTGGGCCAGCATTCTCTGAGCTCCTCACGGAGCCTCCACACCTTTCTTCATGAGCCCCAGACTCCCAGTGTTTTAAGGCTCAAGGATTTAAGCCTTAAAGGCTTAAGGATTTAAGGAATATCTCAACCCCTGCGGTTGTGCTTGTCACCTACACTGTGGGGTTTCTTCTGCACGTCCACTGAGGGCTTTCACAGGTGACGCTGGCTCGTCTCCCCTTCACTTCTTGCCAGTATCCTGGTTCCCCTCATTACGCACATGGACGACCTGTTCTGAGCCACAGCCTCTCAGCAACTTGATCTCCTCTATACCCACACTCTTTACTCTTCTATCTCAGAGGCCTGTTCCCTTTGCCACACCATAGACAGAGAGCACAGTGACGACAAAGGCTTGGAGGCTAGAAAGGAAGCCACTGTGGCTCAAGCACAGAAAAAGAGCCCACAGTACAAGACAGGGCCCCATCACTCAGAGATTTGTGGGTCACATTAAAGATTTTGGCCAGTATTCTAAGAGGTGGGATGTGTTGGTGACGGTGACATGATCAAGTTATGTACTGAAAAGCCCTCTGTGGTTACCGTGTAGAGAATAGTTGGGAATAAGCCGGCCGGTAAGCAGGCTATTGCTGTAATCCCACAAGAGAAAGGTGGCTTGGAGCAGGATAGAGACAGGTGGACAGACTTGGGAGAGCTTTACGAATAAAAATTGACCTGTTGCTGGTTTGGATATGGAAGGAGAGAAAGAGGAGGCAGTCAAGGGCGATTCCCAGGTTTTCAGCTTGCTTGGCTGGACAGATGGTGCCACTACCTGGTCGGGGAACATGGGGAGGGGGCTAGGCTTGACGTTTGGTGGTGGAGGTGGTGTTGTGTTTAGGGGTAGGGGGATCACAAACCCTCTCCTGGGTATATTAAGTATGAGAAGCCTTTGAACAACGCCGTGGGTAAGGGACACAGGTCTGGAGCTCTGAGGGAAGGTCTGGCTCAAAGAGGGGAAGTTGGGCATCACCGTAGGGGGAATTAAGCTGGAGGCGTAGCCGAGGTGGCCTAAGGAGAGGGAGCAGAGAAGCGGGTCCGGGCCAGCCTTGAGGACACCAGCGTCTGATGGTTACATGGAGGAGAATGGGTATGCAAAGGGGTCAGAGGGGCGGCCAGAGAGGCAGGAAGAGAAGCAGAAGAGTGTGGTGTCCTGGAGGCCCTGGGAAGGGTGTATTTCACGAAGGGACTCTGGCTCTACTGAGGGAGGAGTTCAAGGAGGACGGAGAATGAAAAATGTCTGTGAAATTTAGCAATATGGAGTCACAACTCAATTTAGACATGCTGTTTCGGTGGGGTGACAAGCTGGACACCAGGGAAGGGGATGACGAGAGAGTGGGACGTGAGATGATGGAGACATTGAGGAGGCTTCTGCAAAGGCCCTTTAGGGATGGGCTGATGCAGTTGCCAGGCTTGTCCTTTTGCGCTTCGTCCTGCCGGGAACTGGAACGTGACAGCTGGGCAATGGCAGTGGCCGTCTTGGGGCCGTGAGCAGAAGGCCCAGAGACCTCAGCCTAAACACCCTTGACCTGCTGAAACCAGCATTAGCTATCGCCCAGCTCTGGAACTTTCTTTAGGTGAGAAAAATAAAACCTCATGTGTTGTTTGCAGCCGAAGATAATTTGAAACGGATATAGCGTGTTGTCTGCATTATTCCATTTAATCCCCACAGTTGCCTTTAGAGGTAGTGCTGCTATTATTCCTATTTTGCAGACAGGAAGACAAAACACAGAGGTTAGGAAAGTAGGATCACACTTAAGTCACCCTTAAGTATGGTCACACTTAACTTAAGTGGCAGAGCTGAGATGTAAAGACAGGGTTTCCGACTCAAGACCACACTCTTACCTCCTGTAATATACTCTCTCAATAGCTATTATTAGAACTTTCTTGTCATTGCCATCAGCCATCTCAGAATGTCACTGAGAGGACTACGTGACACAGTGACCCTAAATCTCCTTTCACTGAAGGAGGCACAGAGTAGGTGCTTAATACATGCTTTAAAATACCTAACAATTTTTTCTGTCCTCATCTGCTGCACATTTTGTGGAGACGGTGGTGGTGGTAGGGGATTGCCAGTTGGTATTGAAAGTAATTTCTACAACGATAATTCCACGATTCAACTTTGTATGCACTTGAGTAGTTCATATTCAGAACAACTTTCTGCTTAGGATCCCAGGGGGAAAATCGCTGAAATCAGAGACTCAAAGCTGCGGGTACGGGGACCCAAGCTCCACTGCCACAGCTGTGACCGTCATTCGAGGCAGCGAGGAACGAGTACACTGGGTTGGATCGCAGTCACTGCCGTTCCATTAAGCCTGATGTCACGAAGTGGGATTGTGAAATCGCCCAGTTCCAAGCAGAACAGAAAATCTGTCCAAGTCATGCAAATGTTACTTAAAATCCTAGCCGTTGGCCGTGAGAAAAGTCCCTGCAGTCACATCAAAGAACCAGAATAGTTTTCAAAGATGGTTTTTATTACTAAACTGTTACTATAAACATGCTTTCACCCAAATGGAGCAAGAATATGCAATTTCCTGAAAATGGGAGCTGTGAAATCGCATCCCCGGAATATTTGTAATTACTGTTGATGATCCATTTATCAGCATTTCAATACACACTTTGAGGGGGAAAGCCCAGCCCACCAGTGTGTAGCGACAATTTCTTTCCTTAATCTAATTTGATAAAGAAACTGCCTAATGACTTTTATCTATTTTTTGAGACTTGAGTAAAACTTAGAATTTATTAATGCGTTTATATTACTTATAATACTTTAAGCTCTGGCCTAATATATAGAGAGTAAAACTTTATGTGTATTAATAGATAATTGTGTTTTCCTCGACAAAATCTTTGGATTACATAAAAAATCGACATTTACACTGCTTTCTTTTTCAATCATTGCCCATCAGTTTGGAACATATAAAATTCAATTTATTCCAAATTCTCTACCAGGACCATCTTGATCGTGAGAGCTTTTCTGAAAATGTGCTGATGAGTTTGCTGACACATACGTTATAAGTTAGAGTGAAAAGCTGGGGCGACTTATGCATCTGCCACTGCCGTTGTTCATTTATTCTGTTTAGTCTTTGCTAATACTTTCAATGAACAGTGCTTAGAGTCGGCAGGGGGCTGGAACCCTGTCCACCAGTCTTATAAATCATCCATGTGGATTCAAGTACTAATTACCATCCCTCCACTTTAGATATCCTACATATTTTAAATGGCACGACTTCCTATAACAAAAGGAATGGGATGCCAAGGACATAGCTGGCTGAATCTTTATTAGGAGAATTAGTAAAATAGTCTATACTTTTGAGCACCCACTGGATGCCAGGAACTTTGGGTTAATTGTCATAATCAGTGTAACAGCCCTACGAGGAAGGCATGTCAGCTACAGAAACTGAGACTCCGGACGGTGAAGAAACTCATCCGTTTTCACTGCTAAGAGGGACCAGACACACTTCTTCAAGATACTCCTATTGCTGTGGTTTGAATATTTGTTCCCTCCAAAACTTATGTAGAAATTTAATCCCCAGTGTGGCAGTATTGAAAGGTGGGACCTTTCAGAGGTGACTGGGGCATGAGGTCTTGCCCTCATGAATAGATTCTTCCACTCATGGATTAATGAGTTGACATGGCAGTGGGACTGGTGACTTCATAAGAAGAAGAACAGAAACCTGAACTCGCAGGCTCAGCCCCCTCACCACGTGATGCCCTGTGCGGCCTTAGGACTCAGCAGAGTTCTCACATAAAGAGATTAGCAAGAAGGGCCTCAGCAGACGTGTTCCTTCAACCGTGGACTTCTCAGCTTCTATAACTGTAAGAAACAAATTTCTTTTCTTTATCAATTACTAGGTTCATGTATTCTGTTATAAGCACCAAAATGGACTAAGACACCTGTGTTGCTACTGTTTAACACAGCATACTGGCCAAAGTGATGAAGAAATAAGTAAGAGGAGAAAGGATTGGAAAATAAGAAAGAAACCATTAATATAAGATATAAATAAATATCTATTTAGATAATTCAACAGAATCAATAATTAGAACTATAAATGGTCTTGGCAAGATTTTGATGGCTATAAGTTACCAAAAAAAGAAAAAACAAAGAAAAAAGAAAAAAAGAAAATCAATAGTATTTTTCTACACCAGTCATATCCCATTAGAATTTTCAATAGGAATAAGATACCATTCACAAAGTCAATGAGTATATAGGTATTAACATATCCAAAAATCCATAAGATCTTTCTGAAAAAAAAATTAAAACTCTGAGAGTCATAGAGGATCATCCATGAAAATATAGTTCATGCTTTTGATGGGATAACTTAATATTATAGAGATGTTAAATTTCTTCTAATTAATCTATAAACAATGTCACCTCAATAAAATTCCAGTTAGACTTTTGTTTTGATGAACTCACTAATCTATAAACATAAACTATTTAGACTAATATAAACTATAAAATATAAGGAAGAAAAAGGTCCACAAATAATTAAGCAAACTCTGAAAAAGAGCAAAGAACAGAGAGGGGGGGGTTATTCCCACCAGACAGGACAATTGCAAAGCCATAGTAGTAAAGACAATGTGGAAAAGGTTTATGGAAAAATGGATAGACCCAATAGAACAGAGAGGAGAGCTCTTAGACAGACCTGGGCACATGTGGGAACTTAATCCACAAAATCAGCAGGGAAAGGATGAGTTGTTTAATAGAAGATATTGGGAAAGCTGCCTCACTACATGGAGGAAAATAAAACTGAATGTCAGCATAATATCACATGCAAAGGTAGATTCCAGATGGGTTAAATACATAAAAATTAAAGATAATGCAAGTTGATGTTGGAGAATATCTTTGTGATTTAGGGATAGGGAAGGACCTTTTAAACATAAGCATAAGACATAGTTGCTCATATAAAAATATAGGACATTATTATAAAGTTAATAGATAACAGAATGGTAGGAGATAGTTGCAATGCTTAAAACAGTGACAAGGGATTAACATTGTCTCAGTTTAGGCTGCTATAACAAAATACTGAGTGTCTTAGACAACAGAAATTTATTTATCAAAGTTCCAGAGGTTGGGGAGTCCAAGATCAAGGTGCTGGCTGCCTTGGTTTCTGGTGAGGGCCTTCTTCCTGGCTACCTTCCTGCCATGTCCTCACGTGGCAAAGAGACTATCTCTTCTAATAAGTGCACTAATCCCAGCATGAGGGCTCCACCCTCAGGACTTAATTTCCTCCCCCAAACCCCATCACTTTGGGGGCTAGGGGTTTAACATATGAACTGTGGGGGAACACAACTCAGGCCATAGCAAATACCTAAAGTATTCAAGGAACTCTTACAAAAGAAACAAAAATACAGGAATTTCCATGGAAACGTGGCAAAGAATTCAAAGAAACAATTTATAGAAGTAGAAACTATAGGGGAAGCAAGATATGCTACCGCCAAATATGCCACTCTGGCAAATTATTTTGAGTTAAAGGTTCTTCGAAAAACAGCAGATGCAGCCGACACTCTAACCTTTCTTTTTCTTCCTGAAAGTAGGAGATAAGACCCATGTGAAAGGTGCCTTCCCTGTACCAGGAGGAAGGACCTTCTCATCACTAGAGATTGAGAGTTGAGGCTGAGAGAAATCTGTACAAGCCAACCTTGTTAAACTAACTCTCACCTTCCTAGTGACTCTTCCGACAATAGCTGCTCTAGCCCAAGCGCCTTTGTCTTGTCACGTGCTCACGATTTACTACATTTCGTCCAACCTAGCATATAAGTGTTAGCCCCTAACTGCTTCTTTGGGTCTTCATTCTTCTCATGAGGGCTCCCATGTGCATGCAAAAATTATTAAATAAAATTTGTGAACTTTTCTCCTGTTAATCTGTCTACTATCAGTTTAATTCTTGGGTCCAGCTAGAAACCTTAGGAGGGTAGAGGAGAAATTTTATCTTTCCTACAAAACCAAAAAGATTACTATGAGAACATGCTCCAAATCATTAGCAATACTGTAAAAGAAACAGGAATTAGAACAAGAAAGAACTGACACCTTATGCCTGTTAGAATGGCAAAATTAGACAGCTGGATCGTGCGCCTGCTAGTGGGAACGTGCAGGACGTAGGGAATCGTGCATTGCACGTGGGCAGGGTGACCCGTGCAGCAGTTTTGGGGATCAACCTGGCAGTCTTAATCAAATTAAGAATATGCATATTTTATAACCCGCCAGTATCGGTCGTATGTGTTGGTCTCTTTGAGAGCCAATATGTGTGAAATTGGTTCTATGTATCTGGAGAACCCTGATTAATACAGACATGGGTGTGGGGGGGGGAGAGAGAGAGAGAGAGAGAGAGAGAGAGAGAGAGAGAGAGAAAGAGAAGTAGGGGGAGAGGGACAGGGAGAGGGAGAAATTGAGATTAATTTTAAGAAATTGGCTCACGTGATTGTGGGGGCCGATAGTCTAAAACTTGCAGGGCAGGCAGATGGACTGGAAATTCAGGCAAGAGTTGATGTTGCAGTCTTGAGTGTGAGGTTGGAAACTCAGGCAGAATTCTTACATTGCAATCTGGAGGCATAATTCCTGCCTTTTTGGGGGACCTCAGTTTTTGTTCTTAAGGTCTTCGACTCATTGGACGAGGACCACCCACATTATAGAGACTAATCTGCTTTATTCAAAATCTAATTTTAATGTTAATTGCATCTAAAAAACACCTCCACAGCAACATCTAAATTGGTGTTTAATCAAACAAAGGGGCACCATAGCCTAGCCAAGTTGACACATAATATTTATCATCACCATTATCTATTATAGGCTGAAACATGTCTCTGCAAAATTCTTCTTAGTACTAGCCCCCAGTGCCTCAGAATGTAACAGTATTTGGATAAGGTCTTTAAAAAGGTAATTAAGTGAGAATGAGGTCTTTAGGGTGAGCCCTAACCCAGCATGACTAGTTTCCTTATAGCAATTAGCACGGAGACACCCACAGAGGGAAGACCAGTGACCACACAGGGAGAAGATGGCCACGTGCAAACCAGGGAGAGAGACCTCAGAAGACAGCAACCCTGCTAACACCTTGATCTCAAACTTCCAGCCTCCAGAACTGGGGAAATAAGTTTCTATAGTTTAAGCCTCTGAATCTGTGGCACACTGACTATTAAGGCAGCCCCAGCAGACTAATACAATATCCTACAGAACTGAGCAGAACTGGTCTTTTATGTAGCAGTTCTGGGTGCAGCGGGGAGGAGATGAAGAGAAGAAAAGGAAATGGGACCCCAAAGCTCAGATCTCCTGGGTTCCCTGGGCCCTCAGGGGTCCAGGCAGCAGGGACTCCCTGCCAGGGAGGAATCTGGGGTTTCCGTGAACCCTGGCTGAATGGGAAGCCACCTCCTGCCAACCCTCCAGGTATTGGGAACCTGGGCTCAGAGAATTTTGGGTGTCCTAGGCTCAGTGCTGGGGCAGCCTCCTGTCTGGAGTGTGAGGAGCCTCTCTTCATTGAGAAGTTGGAGCCAGGGGCTTCTCTCCCACCCCCAGGCTGACTTCAGGTGGGAGAGGGATCCAGGAATCCCGCCCTCCCCACCCACGTTTCCAGCATCAGCCTCGACATCCTCTAGTTAGTTTCAGGTGGGTAAACAAACATGACGGATGTGTGTTTGAAGCGATCAATCATTCACACCTTATTAAAATTAAAAATAAAAGTCTAGTTTGCTTAATTACAGATAGCTGGAAAGTCCACAGGAGAGACATGCCTCATTTCCAACAGCCCTGCGAGGGGATGAGTACAGCTCCTTCTTCTCCAATCCCTGAAGGGGTTTGTTGTGTCTGCCCTCTGCGTAGAACAGTGGGGGCAGCCCTTGGGCCCCTCATTTCCCAGCTTCGGCCTAGACACCCCCCCGCCCAGATCCCCCCATCTTTGTCTATCCTGTGGCTAAATATTCAGAGATCCAAGAAGTATCAGGAAGACCTTGTTTGGTTGAAAGGAGGTTGTGGGCTGAGGTTAAAAAGCAAAAAGCAAAACACACTCTCCTTCCCAGTCAGACCCAAGAGCCCCTCCTCGGGACTAGAAGGAACTCTAGAGGCAGCACCAGACATTTGCTGACCTCTCAGGCAGGGAGGGAGGAGTGTGCTCCGCCTCCCAGACACTCCTTGTCTCATGTAATCTGTACAACGTCTGATGACAACAGCGTCATTCTCTGCATTTTATGTTAAGAAACCCGAGGCTCATGGAGGTTGAGTGTCTGCTAGAGTTTGGATATTTGTCCCCTGAAAGCCTCACGTTGAAATTTGATCCTCAGTGGTGGAGGTGTTTGGGTCGTGGGGGCGGATCCCTGGTGAAGGGCTTGGTGCCTTCATGGTGGCATGGGTGTGAAAAGGAGCCCAGCCCCTTCTCTCTCTCTCTCTCTCTCTCTCTTTCTCTTTCTCTCTGTCTGTCTGTTTCTCTCTCTCTCTCTCTCTCTCTCTCTCTCTCTCTCTCTCCCTCCCTCTCGCTGTCACACAGAGTGTGGGAATCACAGAACCACAGCAAATTGAGACCAAAAGGACTGCAGACCTCAGGGAGATGAGGAAACTGACGGGGGAGGGGGTGGAAGGGGAAGGACGGGGGAGAGGTGGTGGAATGAGGTGACCAAGGTCCCGTGGCCATTGTGATGAAGTAGCCTCTGCCTCTAGTGACAGAGCAGATCTGGAGCCCAGAAAGGGTCCTTTACTCTGACCCCTGTCTCTAGCCTCTGGCAGTGTCAGGACCTGGGAGCCTGTGTGACTGACAGTCCTCAGCTGATTCTTTGACCTGTAGCCAGCAAGTGTCCCAAACCAGCGGAGAAAAGATCCCCTGAAGAACGACAGCAACAATGAGAATTATTTCTACTATCTCTTAATTAGGCATAAAATAAAACTAGGCATAAACTGTTTATGTTCTTAGCTCTTATGCACCTATAAAGCCAAAAACAAATTTACAAATTGAAAGCAAAAGAAAGTACATGGGAACAAAATCTAAATAAACAACATTCTTTTGATGGGATTTATGATGAGGCTGTACTAAAAGTAAATCACTATTGCAGGCTTAATAATGGAAAGATGCAGCCTGGTGTCTAGTTCTATGTCTATTTCTGGATTTTGACTTTAATAATACCCACGAAAAGACGGTCTCTTCTCATTAGGATGAGGCATAAATGGTATTTAACGTCAAGGCTGTATTTGTTCAGGCTGGGAAATCAGACACTATATGACCCAAATCTGGCCTATGAACGATTACCAGTTGTTAGTTTTAATGAGGTGTCACTTGATAAATCTGTAGATGGCTCATGTTCACTTGAAGATACTGTTAGCGTTACAGCCTTATTAAAACCTACTTTAAGTGGGGTTTCTCTTCTCATTATGTTTAGAACAGGAAAAGAAAATACCTTAAATGTATGTTTACTACTCACTGCTGATGAACTGCTGGAAACTGTTGTGTACAGACAGGACACACAAGCTGCATCTGTTTCTGCAGCTAATTTGAGACTAACAACGACTTGCTGGTCATTTGGAGTCTGTTTTGCTTCTATTGCTTTGTGCTATGGGAGGACTCCGTTCTCCCCTTAGTCCTTCTATTTAAACTGTGTTGAAATCTGTGTATGCACTGCCTTTAGAAAACACAGACATCAAATCTTTCAGTAGATCTTTTACAAAGGAGCAACCAGGTGCTGTGAAATAGTAACATTGTAAATTATCAGCAAATTGAAAATGTACACAGGCTGGGTGCGGTGGTTCACACCTGTAATCCTAGCACTTTGGGAGGCCGAGGTGGGAGGATTGCTTGAGCCCAGGAGTGTCAGGTTGCAGTGAGCTATGATGACGCCACTGCACTCTAGCCAGGGTGACAGAGTGAGATCCTGTGTTAAAAGAAAAAATAAAAATAAAAAAGAAAACGTAAACAAACACATCCTCATACAGAACTGGTAGTTGCCTGAGAATATGTCTGCGGACCCCAGTTTGAGACATACTGGCTAGAAAATGAAACCATGTGTCCCTTTAAGGAAGGCACAGATGAAGTGACCTCTGTCATTTCTCCAAATTCCTGAGAGAATGTCAAGCTGTGAAGGCTCTGAAAAGATGGGAGCAGCCAGGGCCAGGCGTTCAAGGCTGTCAGGAGCTTGGGTACAGGCTAGGAATTGTTGAGAGGCAACCTGGAGCCCCTGGGTCAGCTGAGGATTCTCCACTTCTGGCCCTGGAGACAAAATAAAGGAGAGAAAGTGAAGAGGCCAGGGGGAATTACACACTTGCAGTTGACAATAGCTAGATTAGGGATAATTTTGGAAAGACCCAGTGCAGCAATTAAGGGGAGAAGAGCGACTAACCGGGTGCCCTGAGGCAGAAGTCCTCAACCCTGTTGCCTATTAGGGGCACCCGGGGAGCTTTTTAAACGTGCTTCTGCATGATTCCATCAAAGAAGATTTGAATTAATTGTTCTGGGTTTGGGCATCAGTGTTTGTAAAAGCCCCCCAGGGGATTCTAGTGTGTAGCCACAGTGGCCCATCACTGTCCTAAGGGAAGCCTCCGCTATGGCCTAATTACATTTGAGGGCACCTGTGTTAATTTATTTAGTGGGGAGAAGGGAACCAACCCTTCTTGAATGCTCTGTGCTCTTTTAAAAATATGAATAGAAATAGTAGCCACTGAAGCTTGTTATATGCCAGGCATTATGTTAACCACTTTACATGCATTTAATCTTCACAACATTCCTACAAAATGAATATTATCTCCATTTTACAAATGAGGAAACGGAGGCTCAGTGAGACTGAGAAATTTGCCTTAAGTCATTCAGTGACAAATACATATATAAATGAAAGTAATAACTCGCCCAGGGTCAAACAGTGAGAGTGAATTTGAACCACGGCCTTTATTAGCTCTTCCGCTGCCCCGTGCTATCTCGATGAATGCATTCAGCGCGTATTTATCATGGGCCATATACGTGCCTGGCAGACACCATGTTAGGTGTTGGGGATTCAAGGCAGGCATTCTGCTCTCCAGTCTCATCAGAAAGACAACTAACTCCAGAACCATGTGATCAGTGGTATCAGGGTTTCCTTGTTTGTCTGGGACTCCCCTGGTTTTAACACTGAAAGTCCCATGTTCTGTGTGACTCTTCATTCCTGGGCGAACTGGTCAGCTGGCCACCTGGACTATCCTAGAGGAATGTGTGCGGGCTGGGGTAAGCCTACATGGCGTGGGGTGGGGGGTTGTAGAGGGGAGATCAGGAAAAGCTTCACAAAAGATGTGATACCTTATTTGTAGAATGATTAGGAGTTCTTTAGGCAAAAAAATGGAGGAGAGGGGGTTAGGGAAGAGCATTCCAGGTGGAAGCAGCAGGGAATGGCTTAGGCAAAGGCTTGGAGGGAAAGGATAGCAAGGAGTTCAGTAAATTTGGAGTTTGGGGTGCTCGGAGGTAGGGGTAGGTGAAGCTAGGGATGGGGAAGCTGGGACCATACTAAGGAATTTGAACTCTGCAGGCAAAGACGTTAAGCCCCTTAAGGGTTTTCAGCAAAGGAGTATTATGCTTGATTTTGCATTTAAAATGATCACTTTGGTTGTGACAGTAGGATGGGTAGTCACCTGAGGAGAGGAGTCTAGCATCTGGGAGAACAGTTGGGAGGATGTTATAACACAAGTGACACACAGGGACAAGAAGGAATAACAATAATAATCATATCTAATGTTTATCCATTGCTTAGTATGTACCAGGCATTGTGCTAAGCGCTTCACATGCATTATCTCATTTAATCCTAATAACGAACCCTTGAGTTAGCAGCTATTCTTATGCTCATGTTACAGATGAGGACATTGAGACTTAGGTGAAGTTAATTTAGTTAAAGTTACACCGAGAGTAAGTGGCAGAGTTAAGATTTCAACTCTTGCTTTCTGACTTTAAATATGTATGTTACATGATGTAAACTATGGCAGTGGGTCTTTATTCATTCTATTGGGCAACATTTATTGAGCATTTGCTATGTGCCAGACACATTTCTGGTTGATGAGGATATAGTGATGAGTAAAACAGATGAAATTCCTGACTTGATGGCTATTATTAATACATTTGCATGTGTGTGTGTGTGTGTGTGTGTGTGTGTGTGTGTGTGTTGGGGAGATGGATAAACAAATAAGCAAGTCGATATAACTTACTTGTGGTTGGGTTTGGACTTCATTTCAAGGGGAGAAGAGAAAGGGCTTAGTGATGTGGGTGAGAGGAGGAGGAGGAGGAAGAGTGCAGGGGGACCCCCAGGCCTCTGGCTTCACCAACTGGAGTATATGGTGGCCAGCAGAGCCTGGGAGCCCTGGAGGTAGAACAGGTTTGGGGGACAGCTGAGAAGTCCTGTTACCAAAAGTTTGGTACTTGTCCCCACAGCTGAATGAAGAACAAGGACAAGTGGTTTGAGGAGAAAGAAAGAGAAGCTTATTAATTTGCCAGCAAATGAGGAGAATGGCAGACTTGCATCTTAAAGTACCATTGTCTTATCTGTAAGCAGAAATACAGAGCTTTTAAAAGGAGTTTTCAGCTTTGGGCTATTGCTGTTTAGCTATAGCATCTCTGGTGGAGACAGTCTCCTGACTTCTCCCCAGATGATTCTGTTGAGCCATCTCCTGTGGTACAAAGGACAATGGACACTCCCCTCCCCTCCGATTACTGGCTTTGGGCAGGGATGCAGGCTTTAATTACCAAAAAGAGTTGGGGGGCATTTAAAGAGACAGATCATAAAACATTTTGCCCCTTTTCAGGCCGTCCCCTCTGTTACAGTCCAGTGTTGGACATGTTGAGGGCCAGATGACATGGTGGAGACCCCAGAGAGAGGGGCAGGGTGAGAACAGGGCTCAGCAGGAATCCCTGGGGCCTGAGTTAAAAGACAAGGGAGTGAGCTCCACACAGAAGGCAGAGGCCAGAGCAGAAGATGGAAAACCTGGCGGCAAAGAGGTCCCAGCCATCGAGAGAGCAGAGAGCTCGGAGGTAGGAAGCCCTGGCCCCATCAAACATCACCTAAAGGTTCAGCGAAGGAGCAGCAAGGGAACATTTGGGGCAAGGAGGGAGACACACAAAGTTGGGGGGATTTTTTTTTAAAGCAGCGAGAAGCCAGGATGGCAAGTATCTAGTCGAGGGTTGGAGATACAGGAGAAAGTGGAGGCGATGCAGGGAGCAAAGCCTTGGAGGAGATGGAGGAGAGTCGAACCCAGAGCTGAGGTGGGGGGTGCCAGTCTCGAACAGGAGGGCATATCTCTGGACCTGCAGGGAGCAAGAAAAAGGGGTAGCAAGGCAGAGCAGCTTCTTGGGAAGTGGGAGGGAATGCCACCTGTGAGAAGGGCCCAGAGTGGGCCAGGATGCATCGACGGAGGGGTGAAGGTTTGGGATCCACACCGTGGGGAATACGGGGAGTAGGAGAATGAAGCACCACCTGGGGTCATCTCAAAGCTTATCTTTCCTGGGTCCCTGTGCCTCGAAGACCCCGAGCTCCACCTGGGAATTAAAACACGAATTCATGCAAACGTGAGGTCTCGTTCAGGCTTTCACCGTGAGGCTGATGGTGTCAGTTGTGGAAACATAGTGGGGACAGGTGTGGAGGGGGTGTTTCCGGTCGTGGGGGTGACTCCCCCTTGGAACTGCGCGCAGACACAACAGCTGGCGTGCCTTTCCAGCAGGCCGTCGCCTCACCCTCAGTATTTGTTTTCCAAGCTGCCCTCGGAGGGTGAGCTGGCTCATCCTTGCTCTCAGCTTTCCCAGGAAGGATGTCTGGAGCCTGTTGAGTTCTGCCCCGCTGGTCTTTGCCTCTCTATCAGAAGCAACTTTGATGTGTCTGAGAAAAGGCTGTGCTGCAAAGGAAGCTATGTACGGATGGTCTGCCCTCTGCCCGGAGTGGGGCCCTCCCGAGTGTGCACCTTGGGACGATGTGTCCAGTTGCCATCCCATAAAAACCTTCCCTGTGGGTGGCACTGTCTGCGGCAGCACCATTGGCCGGGAGGGCTCCAGTAACATGTCGTCACTGGCTGCCCGCTGGCTCTCCTAGGGGACACTTGAGAAACTCTGATAGAAATATTTCTCTTTGGCAACAGCCTGTTGTTTCCATGGTTTGACAATACTAACCACATATAGAGTAGGCTGGCCCCGGGGACAGAGGCCCCACTGCACTCTCACGTCCAACCCGGGGCAAGCCAGATAATCTCATTAGGTCCCATTTCCTAATCTTCAAAATAGGCCAACAGTGTGAGCCTCGGTTATTTTCTGGCGTTGACAGAATGAGTGTTAAAGAACTGTGCACGTTTTTGAGTTCTTTTGGTGAATAATTATAAAGTCTTTTGGAGGACATATTTTAGAAACAAATGATAATAAACAAATAATAAACTATTCAGACTTTAAATGTACTGATGTTAATCTTGCGTAGGTTGTGGAAACCATTGTATGCCATTCTTAGAGATCTACTAATTTAAACGAATGCTCTTCTCACCTGTTATTGACAGATCATCTTTAACCTATTGTTTTGAACAGGTAAGAAACTCACACAATTCAATATTCCAAATGCACAAAAGGGTACAGTTACCATTCTCTCTCTTGCCCCGCCCAGTGATCCAGGGTCTCTCTAGGTAGGGTGACCAACTACTTCTGGTTTGCCTGGGACTTTCTCATTTAGTACTGAAATTCCCTCCTCTCAGGCAACCCCTCCATCCCCAGCAGACTGGGCTGGTTGGCCACAGGCAACAAACATTATGAGTGTGTTGTGTGTCCTTGAAGATACTTGCCAAGAGCAATCTTGTATTTTAAAAATCATCATAGGTAAAGAAATAAAGCTCTTTCTCATAAAAAACTAACGTATGATATTGGGTGAAAGGGGAACCCATAATAAAATGGAGGCCCAAATCTTCTCTTCTAACATAATTGTTTTTTCCATAATTTGTTTTCATAATTGCAATTTCCAGCTCCAGAGTTGCTACCCCTCTGGGAAGGAAACGTCTCTGTCAGGCTTGGGAAAAAGACTCCCGTAATGCTAACAATCTGTGGCTCCGTTTCTCATAGCCACGGTTGACCATAAACTCCATTATTCCTCTGCTTATAATTTATATTTGTGGAGTTAAAAAAAGCATTTGTGTACTTGGGGTTTGGATTTCATAAATATACTCATTTGCCAAGTTATCTTTTAGATTTCCCTGTGTGAGCTGATTCGGGAAAGCCCCATCTCAGAGAAAGCGGATCGGAAGGCCTTTCCAGGCTAAAAATAGACCTAGAACGAGGTGTATTTTAGCTTTGGGACTTTCACAAACTGTCTGGCAAGCTAGCACATTATTGTTTTATGAATAAGGCACTGACATTCTTTTTAAATGTTCTAGCTTCAGGCTACTTTGCTTTTGTGCAAAAAGGATGAATTATTTATAAAAATGGGCATGAATATCATATGATAATACCCTCATTTCTGGCGGGGAGTGAAATGAGCTGCAGCTGGTGCTGTGTCAGCTCCGTGGGCGCGGTGGCGAGGGCAAGTGAGGGATGAGGCTCTGGCCCTGGATCCTTCGAGGGGGCTGATTTCTGAGATGCAGCACGTTCTCCTCCGCGGAGGACAGGAGGACACTCGCCACTCCTCTTCTCCCCCCTGACTCATCCTTCCTTTCCTCCTTCCTTCCCTCCTTCTTTCCTTCCTTCCTTCCCTCTCTTCCACCCTCCTTCTCCCTCTCTTTCTCTCTGGCAAACTTTGGAAAGCAGAGGATGGAGACCCTTTATAAACTCAGGTGTGAGCAGAAGCTGGTTTCATGAAATTGCCTGTGCACACGAGTGGCCTCTGCCAGTCTCAGTTCCCGCATCTGTAACAGAAAGAGAGAACCATGTTTTCTCCTTAGGGCTGATGTAAAGTGCCTGGCGCTGAAGTAGCCGGTTATCAAAGGCTGCCCGCGCGGGAGCACAGTGGGGCGGCGAGCGTGTGGGCTGAGGCAGGACAGGAGATTGAAAAGCCCGCGGGCCGCACTGTGTGAGGGTGGAGAGGTCAGGGAAGAGGACTAGCCTGGGTTTAAAACAAAAAGTCCTGCATGTTGGGAAATTTCTCAGACCTGGTCAAAGCGCAGGGTTGATCCCCATCCTGAGTTAGGTTGGGATGACTTTTCCTTCTTTCTTTCTTCCTCTCGTCTCAACTGATACTGATTTACGGTGCCAGGGCTCCAGCATGCAAGCAGTTACCTGCCTCCTTAAGAGGACACTAACTGACCTGGCACCCAGCCGGGGGAGGGGAGAGCCGCCTCGCATACCCTGCGCCAAGTCCACGTGACTTTGTCCCGCCCACCTGGCCATTTCGTGACATGTGACAGAGTATTGAAACAGGATGACTGGATGACTGTCATGCCGGGGTGTTGCCCTCCTTCCCCGCTGTCTCTCCAGCGGGGGTTATTCCAAGCTTCCTAACAGGCCCAGGAGAAGCGGGAGGAACTTATGCAAAGACCGGAGCCAAATGAGAGAAATACAATTTCTTATATCATACGGATGATAACAAATGCGTATAAAGGAGTCTATTTGAGAACTGGATTTGACTATGAGATCTCACTGGTGTTTGAGGAGTGTGTTTTTATACCAGTGCCTGTGACCTCCTGCAGGAGGAGGTTTCATCAGGGTTCCAGAGAGTTCTCTCACTTTGTCAGCTCTGCTCTTTTAAGTGTATTCTCATGTTCCCAGCACCATGGCGGCTTCCACAGTGGAGACAAAGCATTTCTAACGGAGTGGCGCCACTGTTGTTGGAGATGATGATCCCAGCCTTGATGAGGAGTCGGACATACCGAGCTCAGGGTCTGTGCGTTGGTGCTGGGGTGGCCTCAGGCAGTCCTCGGACCCCTCAGGCCTTTATCTCCTCACCTGTCACCTGGGGAGGCTAACATGGAGCACAGACAGTGGCTATGAGGCAAGACTGACACACAGTGGGCATGCAATACACACGACTCCCCCCACTGCAGCCACCTTGTGACCAGGAGGCCACCCTTCTAACGTTGAAGCTAACACTGTGGGTAGGAGAGTGGAGAGACGGAAAGATCCAGGATGCCAGACTTCACGTACATCTGCTCAATCAACCAACCCCACGCCTCCCTCCCTGGGCACTTCCTTTATGTGAGAGAAGGGATTTCCTTTTTTATTCATGTCAGTTCAAGTTGAGTCTTCTGTTTCTTATAGCAGAAAGTATCCTAACTCAGCAGTCCCCAATCTTTTTGGCACCAGGGACAGTTTTCACAGAAGACACTTTTTCCACGCACTGGGCTGGGAGGGATGGTTTTGGGATGATTCAGTCACATTGCATTTACTATGCAGTCAAACCTCTCTGCTGATGATAATCTGTATTTGCAGCTGCTCCCCAGTGCTAGCATCACCACCTCAGCTCCAGCTCAGATCACCAAGCATTAGATTCTCATAAGGCGCACACAACCCAGATCCCTCAAATGTGCAATTTATGGTAGAGTTCTTGCTCCTGTAGAATCTAATGCCCGCTGATCTAAAAGGAGGCGGAGCTTATGCAGCTATGTGAGCGATGGGGGGCGGCTGTAAATACAGATGAAGCTTCGCTTGCTCCCCCACCCCCAGCCGTTCCCCTCCTGCTATGTGGCTGGTTCCTAACAGGTCTGGAATCATTTCCACTCTGAAGAAATATTGAGGATCTCAAAGACCCTTTGTTTTGTGGGCTGTACATAATGATATTTACTGCATTAGAAATTAAAATGAAGTCTTTTAAATATTTTAATTTATTTAAAAACAAAAATAATACATTAACATGTTAACATCAATAACTTATTTTTATGAAATAACTAATTTTCCAAAACAAAAAATTAGAGAGAAGCATGGCTTTGTTTAACATTTTTTGCTAATCTCTTTAATGTCTGGCTTAACAGAAAATAGCTGGATTCTTTATCTGCTTTTGCATTAAATCTGTTGCAATTTATTGTTTTGGTTGAAGAATTTGAAGAAAATCCAGCCTCACCCAGATATCTAGTCAGAAAAGGGAGGAAAATATTAATAGCTTTTTCACATAATTATGGCCATTCTTTTTTGATACTACAGCAAAACTTGCAAGTAGTATTTTCTTAAAGATTAGTTGCAATGTGAAATATGAAACCATAGCAATTCCTGTTTCATACTCTGTTTCATTAAAGTCTACCGGTCTGTCCTATACATTGAGTAGATCTTTTATTCACAAATGATTTTACAACATTGTGCATTGGCCATGTGGAAAATTTATGCAGATCTTCTAAATTTTGACATATTTCATTATATAATATAAAATCCCATACTTTTTAATATCACCACCAAGCTCATCAGAAAAGTTTTGAGGTAGGGGAAGCTGTCAAGCTCAAAGATCCTAATTGACAAGTTTTCTTAAAAATTCTAATTTTTGCTTGAAGGTCTGAATTTTATCATGGGCTACCATACTGTCAGTTGGTATCCTTGAACTGATAGGCTCATTTTGTTCATTTTTGAGAAAATGCTTGCCAAAGACCAAGTCTGAAGTTTGTCGATCACTCTTTTGATTAAAAATGGTGTTCCGTGAAAAAATGAGCCAGTTCAGTTTGCAACTCTAAAAACTGCACATGTGCTTCAATGTGCAGCAGAAGTGATTTATTTATACTTCCCATTTCATCACATAAAATATTTAAAGGGTCAAGATTAAATAATTTCACGGCTACCTCAAGGGCATTCTAAAGTGAAACTGACCTTTTTTTTCCCATAGTGCATGGTTGTGACAAACGCAAATACTATCAGGATAGTTTGCCTCGATTCCTGCTGAGGCACTGTTGGTTTTCCACACCATTGCTTTTGCACTATCACTGCAAACATCAACACAGGGAAAAAGGTAAATAACATCTTAATATCATTATGGAATTAGTTTTTACTTTGAAGATTCCCTTAAAGGGTCTCAGGGACCCCAGGAGTCCATAGACCACACTGTTAGAATGGCTCTAGCTTACAGTTGATTCTGGAAGCAACCCAACATGCTTTCATAAACTCTCTTTCTGAAATCAGAGTTGGTTTTGTTGCCTGTCACCAGTGTTCCGTATTAAACATGTCATTGTCTATGGTTAGTTGAATCAAAATGTCTAAGGAACTCTACTTGAGGGCAATTTATAAGTAAGCAAATAATCAGAAAGAATTAAAGTTTCATTTTACTATAAAATTTTTCATTTGTGCTTTTTATATTCTTGAAGTCAATGTTAAACAATCAAACAAATCCACACGAGCCCATGAATTGTGGCAAGAGAAGGGAAAGAGCATTAACATTTTCTCCCTTATTATGGATGCTCCTGGTGACCTTATTGAGCTAGGTATTATTGTCCCTGTTTTAGATATTAAAAAACTGGTATTCAGTGGTTAAGTCCTTGGCCAAGGCCACTCAGTGGTCACATCTTTCATCCTGGCTGAAAGGCTCCAGAGCTCAGGACCTCTTTGCTCTATCACACAGGAATTCCTGACAAGTACAAAAACATGAGGCTGTGATGTCTGAGGTTTATGCCTCAGAGCAGGGGTCTCCAGCCTTTTTGGCACCAGGGATCAGTTTCATGGAAGACAATTTTTCCCACTGTACTGGTTTTCTGTGTCTGCAGCAGGGCCCTGGGGCATTCGAGCTATTGACCAGGTGTGTTGAGTCTTTGTGCTTGACGGGGCGCTGGGTGCTGGAACAGAGTGGCTGCTGTGTGGTGGGGAGGGCGCCCCAAGATGGGTGAGGCATGGGCACATCTGGAGGGCTCCCCAACACCTGTGTTCTGAGAGTGCTCAGCCGGAGCCCGTGCTGGGGCTGGGCTACTGGAGATCTTGAAGCTCATGCTGCACCAGAGGAAAATACTTCTATCTCGTGTGACTTAGAGTGTGTCTGAGGTTGCCCATCTGCAGCGGGGGTGGGGATGGTTTCGGGATGATACAAGTACATTCCATTTATTGTGTAGTCAAACCTCTCTGCTCATGATAATCTGTATTTGCAGGCACTCCCCAGCACTAGCATCACTGCCTCAGCTCCACCCTAGATCATCAGGCATTAGATTCTCAGCTCCGGCTGAGCCCTCTCAGAACACAGGTGTTGGAGATTTAGGTCTCTTCCAAGTCTGAAATACCGTCTTATTGTATGTTAAAAAATGTTGCATTAGTAGAGAGTCAGCATTATCATATCACTGTGATAAAATATATTAAATAAAAGAGAAATTTTTTTTAAGAACCCCCCTATGGTGTCTGTGATTTTGGAGCACTATTCTCTAAGGTTGTGGTCCCCAACCCCTCAGCTATCCACACCTCTCATCACTGGAGCATGCTTGCATATTCAACATGCATTTCAAAAAGTACCTCCTGGTTGATGACTTCTGATAATCTGATCATTGTTCACCCCCCCTCAAATCAAAATGTATTACTCTGTATGTGGCAGGCAGCGTCTAAGATGGCCTCAAAGATCCCTGCTTCCCGATATTCACACCGTAGTGTAAGTTCCTTCCCTTGACTGTGGACAAGACCTGTGACTTGCTTCTAACCAATAGAATATGGCAAAGGCGTGGGAATGCCGCTTCTGTGATTAGCTTTCATAAGATACTGACTTCTGTCTTGCTAGCTGGCCCTATTGCCACCTGGGCTTGCACATATTGATGAAGCAAGTCTCTATGTTGAAAGGCCCACATGGCAAGGAACTGAGGGTGGCCTCTGGCCAGCACCAGTGTGGAAGCAGATCTTTTCCCAGTAGAGCTTTTAAAGAAGACCCCACCCCGGGCTAACACCTTGGCTGCACCCTTGTGATAGACCCCAATGCAAAGGGCCCAGCTAAGTTGTGCTTAGCTTCCTGATCCACAGACTATGAGATAACAAATATGTGTTGTTTCAAGCCACTAAGTTTTGGGGTAATTTGTTATGCAGCAATAGACAACTAATACTATATTTATTTATTTCTCTAGCAAGACCAGAAGTGAGTTGGTTAAGGTCATTGGTCCTTGTCACGTGTGTTTAGCTGTTTACCCGTCATTGGAGAGCTTCCCGCCAGGACCCATCCTTTTACCCAGGACCCCTGGGTAAAAGCAGAACTCAGAGGCGGGGGTGGAGGGACTCCTAGTGCTCCAGGAAGGGGTCTGCACCCTCCATCAATCCCCACCTCTGGCCT
The DNA here is from genome assembly GCA_963574885.1 of Lepilemur ruficaudatus. Taxonomy (NCBI): domain Eukaryota; kingdom Metazoa; phylum Chordata; class Mammalia; order Primates; family Lepilemuridae; genus Lepilemur; species Lepilemur ruficaudatus. Next base: position 11,655 of record CAUYRT010061658.1, on the reverse strand, counting down.
CCCACTACTAGGACCTCCATAATTGTCTTTGTCCCCCAGATCATCATTTAGCTTACAAAGCAGAGGCTGTAAGCCAATTACTCCCTGGAGTCTGAAGCTTCAGCCTGGCAGGGGGTGTTAATCACAACTGCGTTACACAGCAAAGGTACAACTGCAGAAATCACATCCCAATCCAGTTCACAAGCAGAGGTGCGAAATGCCTGAAAAATCTGAAGCCACGAGATAAGAATCTCTTTTTGAGAGAAAGTAATTGGAGGTAGATATTGAAATACATACAACGCATAAGGCATCTGGCAATAACTTCAGAGGCTTCGGTTCTCCCATCTGAAAAATGGGGGTTTATCTCCAGGTCCCACAGTCCTTGAATCTTAGTCGGACACAATGTGGGTTGCCGTGAGCTGGCTCTCTGGGTGCTAAACCAACTGTAAAATGAGGAGAACACAAAACCTGTCTCCAAAGGGGGTTGTAGAATTGAATGAAACAAATAAAACGTGTTAAATGTCCAGCACAGCGCCTGCCCAAGAGTGATCCTGGCAGTTACCATTTGGCCCACAGGGTCCTAAGTCCCAGGGAATCGAGGCCGCCGGCGGGCGGAGCGCAGTCCGGACCCGGGCCCGGTGGCCTGCCCCGCCCACGTGGGGCCGCGGGCCGTCGAATGACTCGGTGCAACGTGTTGGTGGCGACGGCGGCGCGGGCTCTTCCGGGCGCCGCAGCTTCCTGCCAAGCACCGCGCAGCCGCCTCCGCCGCAGGAGACGCCGGGGCAGGCCTGTGCGCGGGTGCGCACCCGGCTCCCCGCGCGCCCTGCCCGCCCGCGCCATGCGTGCCGCGCCGCCGCCCGCGCCGCTCCTGCCGCTGCTGCTGCTCGCGCTCCTGGCTGCGCCCGCCGCCCGCGCCAGCAGAGCCGAGTCCGCCCCGGCGCCGCGGCCCGAGCCCGAGCGCGACTCGCGGCCGCCACCGGGCCCGGGGCCCGCGAACTCCACCTGGACTGCGTCTGGGGCGGCGGGCAGCGGTGGCGGCAGCTCCAACAGCAGCGGCGACGCCTTGGTGACACGCATCTCCACCCTGCTCCGCGACCTGCCTACCCTGAAGGCGGCTGTGATCGTGACGTGCGCCTTCAGCGCCCTCCTCATCGCCTGCCTGCTGCTGCGCGTCTTCAGGTGGGTGCCCCCGCCTCTGTCTTCCCCCGCGGGCCGAGCGCGACATCGCCAGCCTGCTGTCACCGCGCGCCCAACCCATCTGCGCGCACAGGTGCTCTGGGTGCGGGGCTCTGCTCCAGCCAGCCTGCGCCGCGCTGCCCTGCTGGGGAGGGTGGCAGGGGCCCGGGCGCGCTCGTTTGGTTTTTGCTGGTATGCATCTTAGGAATTTTCTCCCTTTCTTTAACGGTATATATCATAAATATTTGGTTCCGTCTGTTAACTCTGCTAATGCTTAACACTAACAATAGCGCTCTTAATTCTTGCAATCTACCACAGAATTTATTTTTATAATCATTTCATAGATAAGGAAAACATTTTCAGAGAGGCAAGGTGGCTTATCTAGGTAAACTCAGTGGTGGGGGTAAGATTTGAACGCAGCTCCATCTAACTTTAATCTTGCTGTCTCTTCTCCCCCCTTGCCTACAGCTCCTTCACACTCCACCTACTTTTTTTCTTTTTCTGCTACTGAAAGAAGAAATTTCTAGCGTGGGCAGCTGAGCACTGTCTCCAGGAACGCCTGTTGGAGGCACACTTTGCACTGGGGTTAGAGCTGGGCTTTAGGGTAGGTACTTGGTGACTCTTGGTGGCCTCTGTGACTTTCCATTAGTGGGAGAATGAAAACGGCTCTCCTAGACCCTGCCTGACTAAGCTGCGCAGGTGAAAGTTCGCAGGGGCATGAGGGATCTTGGAGAGACTTTTGTAGGTTGCTTAAGTTCAGGGAGAAAGCGTGTGGGAAGTTAGGAAGGATGTCCCAGGTCCCTGGAATGGTGAGGTGGACAGGGATACAGGGCACGCAAGGATGTTTTCCCCCAATGCCTGGGAAATCCTGTTTTTGCAGGAAATGAACCTGTCACTCAGGCCCAGCAGCCTGGAAATCTGGGTCTGTGCGTTGGCTGCTCCCTGCCGGTTCCCTCCGCTTGCACGTGTACCGCTGTGCTTTGGCGTTTGCTCAGCTGTTGAAGGTTTGGGGCCAGGGACCTGCTCCTGGGTAGCATTTTCAGTGCAGGAGCAGAAACTAGACCTGGGAAAGGCAGGGTTGGGAGCTGTCTAGGGAGGTTTGCTGTTGGTTCTGTGTGACTTTGGGTCCAGGTGTTTCCTTCTGGGTCTGTGGGATTAGATGCCAGCCGTCTGAGCGAATAGAGAAGGGGAGCGTGGCTCCACCTTCACCTCACCATCCTCCCTGCCTCAGCTCCGGGCCCATCATTCCCCACTCTGCCGGTCTCCTCGATGTTCTCTGCCTTGAAGTGCTCCCTCTTCACCCCGCCCTTCCCACTACCCTCGATCCTCTGCTTACAAACTGCAGTGGCTCCTTATAGCCACTACCTAGGCATGGCACCACCTAGGTGCGGCATTTGGGGTCTTTGCAAACTGGCCCCAGCCCACCTTGCAGTCATCAAGCAGCCCTTCTGGGTCCCCTGTCTGGTCTCTGCTCCTTTCCTTATGCTCTGTGGACTGTGCTTTCCCGCTTCTGGTCCAATTCCTGTTCCACATCTTCCAAAACTGTAGGCAGCCACCAAGGCCTGGCTCCCATCCTCTTTCCTTGTATAGTTTTCCTGGACATTTGAATGAGGCCGTCACTTTCCTTTCTGGCCTCCCCAGCCCTAACCTCGTGGGACCTTCAGTGTAACCCTTATGTGCCATGCTGGCTTGCTGTGGGGAGAGCCCAGCTCTCGTGCTCAGCAGAGAGCCCTGGAGGGCAGGGTGTCCAGGTCGTCCTCATGTCTCCATGCCTGTTGCGGGCCTGGCATTCAGTAGAGGTGCCACCGTCATTTACTGACTTCTTGATTGTTCAGTTGGAGTGAACGTTAATGCCTAGAACAGCTCTGAGCCTGGAGGTTTGAAACATTTAGCCTAAAATAGGCCACAGAGCCCACAAAGCTATGTACTTTCTAAGAAGGTATTTGAACTATTTTGCCAGTCTGCTCTTTATTACCCTGGGCAGCGAAGTGGAGGAAAGAAGGAAGCAGCATGTGGCCAGATGTGAGGTGTCTGAGCCTCATGGTGGAGCAGGTAAGCCGGTGCTCCAGCCTGGAAGGGTGGATCCTCGGTGGCTTGGGTGTGGGGTGTTGAAAGAAGGTGATGACTTCATAGGAGAAGCTCGTTGTGGACATGATCTGCCTGTTCCCCGAAAGGCATTCTTATTAGGGCGCATCTCCAGGTGGACAGCTGCCACCCCAGGTTCTGATAGATGGGGCCTTGTAGCGTTTTACAGCTAGGAAGGGCCTCGATGGTACACAGTCCTTTGCAGATGAGAAAGTTGCATCCCGGAGAGTGGAATAAGCCATCACTAGATCCTAGAACACTCTACAAGTCTGTGGGACCAAGGCAGGGCCAGCACCCCATCTTGGCTACTCTGTGGTCTGGACTGTGGCCCTTCCTCCTTTCCACATTCCCTCGTAGGCTTGGTTCATCAGGATCACCGGACACCTGCCATGCTGGCCAGGTGTCCTCCTTCCTTGCGCCCTCTCCAGCTCCTCAGCATGCAGGCACCAGTCCTGGCCATTCCACAACCTGAGTCTGCAGGAGACTGTCTTACCTCTGCCCATGTCACCTTCCCTCAGTGAAGCTTCCCCACCTGCCACTATTCCTGCCTGGGTTGCCTCCCTACCTTGTGTCTCCTGAATTGCAGTGGCATCTTTTAGGCTAGGGATCCTGCCCCCAACCTCATCCCTCTCCAGTCCATCCTCCCTCTTCTGCCAGAATGCTGGTCTCATCCTTCCTCTCCCCCTCCCTGCCAATCCCCACTATGTACAAGCTCCCAGTGTGCGGGCAAGCCTGGCTCTTCACGGCCAGGGCCCCACCTCCCTCTCGAGCCCCTGTCTTGGCTTTGCCCAGTGTCCCTCTCCTGAAGCTCCAGCGCAGGGGTTCTTCAGAGGTACTGTGTGGCCTGGGCATCTTGTCCCGCTCTGATCCTCTGCCTGGAGTGCCCCTGCTACCAAGACTGCATGGCCAGCTCGTTGCTGTTGGACCCCTTGCTGCGGGCTTCTCTGAGCAGCCCCGCCAGCCAGGGCCCTGTGCTCGTGGAGCACACTCGAGCTTTGAATTTCCTCCTCAGAGTCAAGTGTCGCTGAGCTGCTCCTTCTGCCTTAACAGGCTGAGGGCTCCCAAGAGCAGGGCTGGCCATTAATCTTCTGCGTCTCTCTAACATCTAGTGTGGTTCCAGGCACAAGCTGGCATTTCACAAAGATATTTTTAGCAAAAGAATGTTGAAATCCCAAGTATTTCACATCGCTGATGTCTCTTAAAATGCACTGTGGGACTGAAAGCTTGGCTCATGCTGGATACCTGTGAGGGAGGAATTTGTTTGGGTAGTGGCCCTTCGTTTTCTTAAACCATGTAAATAAAAAAGAACGAGTGAGGAGTGCCAAGTATTACTGCTTATAAAGCAGCAGTCCTAGCATATTTGTCTGTTTTCCCTGAAGGAGTCACCTTGCCAGACAACAGAAAAAATGTGGATCCAAGGAAACTTCAAAGAATATAGTGAAAAATATATATACATCTAATCAAGCAATTCCATTCCTAAGGTGTACACATTTTTCACTGCTTTATATATTCTTTGCTTCTAATGTTAATAATTAGAAGAAGCAGCCAAAGGCGTGTATGATGATATTCAGAGAAGTTCTGTTTGATAGTGAAAAGGTTTAAATAACCTAAGCACCTAACCACTGGGCATTGGTTTAGTGAATTATGATAATCCTTACAGTGGAATTCTGTGCAGCTATTAAAAATGATGACATTGATATAATACTTGCTATCTACAGTTGAGTGAAACAAGTTATAAGATAGCATGTGTAGTATAAGCTCATAAATTGTAAATATGTATATATAAATGTACAAGTAAATCTATGTGTATGTGTACGTGTGTGAATGTGAGTGATGCTTTATAATTTATTATTCATGATATGTTTCTATATTGTCTGAATTCCTTTACAATCCAGTGACATGCAGTCACGATTTCTCTCCCTGTGTGTACACTCAGCTGCTTGCTGCATCCTCAGATATGTCTTTCTGAGGACCAGCCCGAGAGTATCTGGGATGTACTCCTAGGAGTGGGATTTCTGGGTCCTGGGGTGCTCATACTTGATTTCCTTGAGTGGGTACCAGTGCAGGCTCCCACCTGTAGGGCCTGAGGGGTCTCAGGTCCTCACATCATAGCCAACAGTTAGTATTATCTGACTTTCTCATGCTTTCCAGTCAGCTGGGTATAATCTGGTATCTCATTGCTTTGTCTTGCATTTCTTCATTTTCTACTGAGGTTGAGCAGCTGTCCCTTCCTATACTTCTTAGTCAAACTGTTTTTCCATCTGCAGAATGATTTCCACCTCTTTCCTGTATTTTATCATTAAGGAAAACCATTTTCAGGCAAAATGGGAGGGAGGGAGAGGTGGGTTGGAGACAGAGCTCCCTTTCCTGGGTGTTCTCACATGGTGGTGTGGGCTGTCCTGCTGGCACCCCGTGGGTGGCCCCGGGGTCTGCTGCTTGCAGGTTTGCGAGTGCTGGAAGGGAATCAACACGGAGGCTGTGTCTATGAAGTAGAAAACTGCGACTTCTGATTTTTTGATACTGGGATATTGGTAGGATTCGGGGATATCACGCATGCGCCAGTGACTGCTGGTGTCAGTGCCTTTTGCCTCACGTTTTCTCTTAGGACGCCTTACTCTTTTAGTTCTTGGGGCATCTGACTTGACTTTGCTGTGTCTTATGAATAGGGTGGGGGCAAGTCAGGAAAACTCCACCACCTGGAAACCACGGTGTTGCTTTCCTCCTGGGGCTGCCTCCCCGGTCTTGGCCAGTCTCCCAGCTCTACGACGCAGGCTCCGCCTCCCACAGGTCTCTGCTGGCTGCGTGCCCAGCCACTTCTTATTTCAGAATCTCTGTAAAATCCTCTTGTCTGAAAGGAGGGTTCGTTTTGGTGCCTCCCAAGGGATCGGGAAGATGAGTCCTGGGTGGAGAAGATGCATACCGCCACATCCTGAGGACAATGGAACCGACGGAAGCTCAGCTGATTTTACTGAGCCAGGTCTTTGAAAAGGAACTAAAAGTTTCCTGCTTATCCTGGATTTCCCAAATCTTCTATTGTGTGTTTACATTTGTAATAAGAAAAGTTATTTAAAAGAAAATATAAAAGCTGAATACTTTTAGCATTTAGGGAAAGTTAGCATTTCGAATGTTTTTAGTCATTGCTCGTTAGTCCATCAATATTCTTTTAATAAACTGGAGTTTTGAGTGGAGCCATGGTGAGAAGGTCCAGCCCCTTCTTATGACTTTGAGAGATAATGTGGGAGCTGTGTAGCGTCAGGTAGGTCATTTCTGATTGTTTGGCCAAGGCTTTGAATTGAGGGAAAAAATATAGAAGCGACACATACTCTCTTCTTTCACGTTTAATTTTATAGGCGATGGTGAAGAAGTGTTAAAGCTGATACAGCAAAAATCCAGACTTTTTAAAAAAGAGAGTAGAGAGCATGCCCTTGATCGAATTCTCCAAAACATCATGGTACATGAAAAGAGTATGGTCCCTCAAATGGCTCTTCCCTGGGGAGGATTTTGCTGCCTGACATCTGGACATGTCTGGAGGCATTTTTGGTTGTCAGGCCCGGGCCCGGTGTCGGGAGAGAATGCTACCGGTATATAGTAGGTAGAGGCCAGGAGGCTGCCAAACATCCTACGATGCATAGAACACCTGCCCCGCCCACCGAATTATCCAGCCCCGAATGTCAAGGGTGCCAGGGTTGAGAAACTCTGAGAACCTTGGCTTTGAGGCCTGCTGGTTGTCTGATGTGAGCAGTTTTCTGGACCTTTCTGGGCATCTGTTTCCCATCATTAATTACAGTACATGCTTCCAAGGGCTGTTGGGCTGTTTAGAATGAGATTGTGTCAACCAAGTCCCCGGCTCCCCTTTAAGCAGCCAAGTGTCCTATTGTATTGAAAAATATGATTCTGAAAACAGATGCAATTTACACCCAACCTTTTGGTCTTGCTTCTGCCTGTAAATGAGGATGCAGCCATATGGCCAAAATAATCAGGCAGGTGCATCTGCTTCTGAGCCTCTTTCAAATGAAATTGGCGACTGTTTAGCCCAAGTGAGCCTACTCAGTTCCCTGATGAGGGAGGTGCCTCATGACTGGCACCTGCGACTGATCCTTCTATCAAATTGGAAAGGGACGAAAATCCCTCTTTAACCTTGAGTCCTCTGGGTGATATGGCATCACCCATAGACTCTGATGCACGCTTTGTGTTTAGGGGTCTTTGCAAATGCAGGTCCTTCTTGAGACTCCAGGCACATCTAGGGTCAAGTGGTGGGGTTGGGGAACTCCAGTGTCAGTGTGTGCAGAGCATCCTGTAGGGACAGTGGACAGTGTCAGCGGAGGGAAACCCTCCTGCATTTAAGCAGAGAAGTCTTTCTGGGTTGTATTGGGAACTTTAGTTTTATGGCTGATATTTTGGGTGTAACCATTTGCAAAGGGAAGTTCTGGGACCATGAATTTAGGATTATGTTGTTATGGTTTCATTTTTAAAAATCTATACTTAATCTAAGGGTGATGTCAGACTTGATATTTATTTTCCTGGAGGTGCAGGGAGGAGGAAACCCACTGCCATTGGCAGGTGAGGTGTGTGTTGGGGGGAGGTTACAGTGCCCTGCAGCTTCTCAGGTGTGGACTTTCTTTGTAGTTGGAGCACCTGTGACTTACCTCCCCCCACTCCTTGTACAGATGGGAAACTGAGGCCCAGAAGTGGGGAGCGTTTCTCAAGGCCACTCAGTGAGTTTGTAGAAAAAGTAGGACTTAAGCCCAGGTGTTTGGATGCCAAGTTTCACCTTTTCTGGGCCTCCCAGATGTGGTGAGCTGAGCTTTGGTGCTGTCCAGCTGGATCTATCCAAAGCCCAGCCCAGCACCCAGGAGGAGCACCAGCTGTGAACATAGGGGTGCTATGGGGCATGTCAGAGGCCAAATAGCATCTGGGTCAATCTGGGAGGTAGGACAATGCCCTTGAATGAGTCTGCTGGGCAGATGAGAAGCCATCTAGTCTAGTAGAGGAGCCATGTGTTCAGAGCAACACTTGATGGACTGAGAAAGGACAGGCACAGTGGCTTTGGCCGGGGACATAGTGGTCCGGGAAGGCATTGTATGGGAGGAGGAACATTAGGATTTGGCCGGATAGGAGGAAGAAGAGGTTCTTTCAGGGCTGGATGGGTGAAGCAGGTTTGCTGTGGGTAGTGTTTGTGAGAGTGATCACTTGGAAATCGTGATGACGATAACAACAATAGCAACTGATATTTGTTAAGCCCTTACTGTGTACCAGGCTCTGTGATAAGCATTTTATGTTTCCTTGCTCCTATGAGCGGTGCACTGTTGGGTCCCCATTTTACAGATGAGCGAACTGAGGCACAGTGTCTTCCTGGAGGTTGTGCTGCTGGGGAAGGGGAGGAGTCTGACTCACTCTCCCCCAGCCGCAGAGGGATTTGGGGATTTGTAGTCAGAGGTGCGAATGGAGGATTTGAATACAGGAGTGAAATTATCAAAGGGCTGCTTTAGAAATGCCGGCCCGATTCAGTCTTCCTCAGTAGTTGCCCAGTGAATGGACAAACAGTGACGTGGCTGGAATGGTGGCCCAGGACGGCTGGGAGACTTGGAGGTCTGAGGGGATCAAGAGCAGGAGGAAGAAGAAAGTGTCACAATGCCCTGAAGGGCCTGGAGAAGGGGGGTGTGGTGAAGGGGCTGGCCAGGCAGGGAGGGGAGAATTCTTGGTGAGGAAGAGGAGAAGGCACAGGTGAAACTGGCACGTGGCAAGGCCAGCCATGCATGCAGCTGACATCCGCACTTGGGTGGAGGGTTGGGAGCCTCTGCCGAGAAGTAGAGGTCCCCGAAGTAGGGGGTAGCAGGACGACATTCCCACGCCTCCCTACCACGTGGCAGGGGCAAGTGAACGCTGCGAGGGCCACTTATGACGTGTGTCCCAAAGCACTGTGACCTCAGAATTTCCAGACTGTGGGCTGGTCCCCTGGGTCCACCAGAGTCCCTCTTGGTTATCTTGCGGCTGCCCTTGATCCCACAGAGCTGCTTTCTTTGCTTTAAACCTCTCTTTACACCCCCACCTGCCACCTCGTAAGAAAACAAAGCGGACCCAACCCTTTGCAAACACAGAGAGCTGGAGGAACAGGTCTTGGGGCATTTGCTGTTGCTGTTTTTCATGCGGCTCTTCCAACAGGTCAAACCCGGCTGTGCTCATTTTGTCTTGGAAGAATAAGAGCCCTCGTGACAGTTTCTCACAGTCCTAAACATTTGTACCCCTATAATATGCTGAAATAAAAAAAATAAATAAAAAGAATAAGAGCTCAACCTATCCCTCAGGGACTGAGAGAGGGAAAGAGAAACAGGGTGGGGAGCGGATGGAGGCGAAACAGTGGTGTTAGGAAGAAAAACCCTAAGACTTGTCACTGAGCTCTGCGGGGCTGTCTGGCCCATGGTGTATAATCCTCTCTGAAGTGTAAGCCCCGTCCTGTGCGTTGGTGCCAATGTTGGGGGCCGTCAACAGCGGCAACCAAGGGGACAGTGGCCAGGAGGGGAGGGGACGGGGAGCAGCTAGGCTGTGTAAATAGTGGCAACGCTCGTTAACCGTGGTCACACTGCTGGTGCACAGGGACAAGGAAGACCTGGGTCGAACGTGTGTATCATTACATCTCTCTCTCGGAGCTCATGATTTTCAGCTAAATTATTAACCGTCACTCATGCCTGGTGCTCATGCCCTAATAAGCCACAGCCAGGGCACTAAGTCACAGATTGCATGCTGATGGCCCCCGGGGCCAAAAAGTCTGGCTCACAGACATGTTTTTGGTTTGTTTGTTTTATTTTTGTTTTTGTTTTTTGATCTGCACAGTGTTTTTAAAAACTAAGACAGTTGGGAATATTTAAAAATTGGGAGTCTTTGCATAAAAATCCAGATCTCCTGCTTCTCTTGACAGACGGGGGTTCCTAGAAGTGCAGGGCTTCTGTTCCACAGGACAGTCAGGTGGGAGCTGGGTAGCTGCTGCCCCTTCTAGGCTGGGCAGGGCACCGCTCTTTGTGTCTCTTTGGCTTGAAGACAGAGCGTTGTCTACCGTTTGTCAACGTCATTTGTTCCCATGTGTCTGTCGGGGCAGTCCCGCTGTACTGGTTTTCTGCGTCTGCAGCAGGCCCCTGGGGCATTTGAGCTATTGACCAGGTGTGTTGAGTCTTTGTGCTTGATGGGGCGCTGGGTGCTGGAACAGAGTGGCTGCCATGTGGTGGGGAGGGCGCCCCAGGACAGGGGTGAGGCGTGGGCACGTCTGGAGGGCTCCCCAACACGCGTGTTCTGAGAGGGCTCCGTCGGAGCCCGTGTTGGGGCTGAGCTGCTGGAGATCTTGAAGCTTGTGCTGCACCAGAGGAAAATACTTCTATCTCGTGTGACTTAGAGTGTGTCTGAGGTTGCCCATCTGCAGCGGAGCACGATGAGATTCATACGGCACAGGCCTTTGCCTCTCCGAGGGGTTTGGTGAAACTGCGTCAGAGGAAGGTATCAGGTGGAGCTCAGGGGGCTTTTCCCAGGTAGGAAGGGAGGGCAGGCTGGGACTCAGGACTGGTGCTGTGGTGGCAGGCCCCGGTGGCTTTGCCATCAAGCCCCCTGCTAGCCCGTTGATTTTCTGGGGGACTCGGGCACCCACCTTCCTATGGGGTGGGGCAGAGGCCAGGGATGGAAAGGGGGTTCTGGAGTCATGTTTTCCCTTTCTTCAAGGTTAATTGGTTTTCCGGGGGAGGCTCTGCCATGTCTGTGTTCCGAGGAGGAGGCGCAGAGTAGAGCTCAGAGGTTAAACGCGACACAGGCCTGTGTCCTCAGAGCGCAGGGAGCAACTGCGCCTGCACGGTGTTCCCATCTACACTGCAGGCGGCTGCCTGCTCTAGGCACACCACCCGCTGACCTCACATTCCATTTTCATTTTCTTTACGAATTCTTCTAAGTGTCGGAAGTCACACGTGCTGTTTGTGACAAGTAGTGGTTTCAGCAGAACGCTGGCCCTTGAGCTGCAGAACTGTGTCTGTGGGCTCAGACATGGAAAGGCCGGGGTGGAGGAAAGGTGTCAGTTGCTGGATTTGGGTCCTGAAGTCACCGGGTGAGCCTTGCAAAGCCGCACCGAGGCAGCGAGGGGCGGGTGGGCTCTGGGAGAGGGATCGCAGCCTGACACAGACTGAGTCTGTTTCAAATTTTATTTCAGTCACTTACTTTGAATTTTATTTATTTATTTACTTTTGAGACAGAGTCTCATTCTGTTGCCCGGGCTAGAGTGAGTGTTGCGGCGTCAGCCTGGCTCACAGCAACCTCAAACTCCTGGGCTCAAGCAATCCTTCTGCCTCAGCCTCCCCAGTAGCTGGGACTACAGGCATGCGCCACCATGCCCGGCTAATTTTTTCTATATATTTTAGTTGGCCAATTAATTTCTTTCTATTT
>CAUYRT010061657.1:0-22614 GCA_963574885.1 Lepilemur ruficaudatus | reverse complement strand
GAATCAACTGGACAGGGTGAAAGGCTGTGTTTGGGGGAAGATGGCGTGAACAGGTGAGGATGGGAGCCAGTATGAGATAGTGGTTGTCTCTTCAGGCCCTTTATTCATTTTTTTTTTTTTGTCTGAGACAGAGTCTCACTCCGTTGCCCAGGCTAGAGTGCCGTGGTGTCAGCCTAACTCACAGCAACCTCAAACTCCTGGGCTCAAGCGATCCTCCTGCCTCAGCCTCCCGACTAGCTGGGACTACAGGCATGCGCCACCATGCCCGGCTGATTTTTTCTCTGTATTTTTTTAGTTGTCTAGCTAATTTTTTTCTGTTTTTTTTTAGTAGAGACAGGGTCTCATTCTTGCTCAGGCTGGTCTCGAACTCCTGAGCTCAAACGATTGGCCCACCTCAGCCTCCCAGAGTGCTAGGATTACAGGCGTGAGCCACCGCGCCCAGCTCGTGCCCTTTATTCGTTATCTGTTCATTATTTTCTTGTATGTTAGCAATACCGATCTTTATTAAGTCACAATTACTGAGGTGTAGTTAACAGATAGTGGTATTCACCTTTGATGAATTTTGATAATCAATCATGATATAGAACATATCTATTGTACCAAAAAGTTCCTTTATGCCGTTTTGTAGTCAACCCTGCCCACTCCTTTCAAGTCCTTGGCAATCATTGGTATGATTCCTGTCCCTATAGTTTAGCCTTTCTGAGAATGTCAAATAAAAGAATGTTATTAAATACTTGCATCTTCTTTCTTTCACGTGCGTAGCGCATCAGTATTCCTCCATGTTGTGTTTATCAGTAGTTTTTTCCTTTTCATTGCCTAGAATGAAAACGGATGGGCTACAGTTCATCATTCACCAGTTGATGAACGTTTGTGCTATTTTCAGGCTATTGTGAATAAAGCTCCTGTTAATATCATGCACCGGTCTTTGTGTGGATATATGTTTTCATTTTTCTTGGGTGAATACCTAAGAATGGGATTGCCAGGTCATATGGTAAGCATCTCTTTAGCCTTTTAAAAAACTGCTGGTGCTTTCCAAAGTGGCTATCCATTTTGCAGTTCCAACAGCAGCTCCAGTTGCTTCACTTCTTCATCAGGACCTGGTATTGTCAATTTTTAAAATTTGAGCAATTCTACTAGGTATGTAGTGGTATCTCATTGAAGTTTTAATTTGCTTTTTTCTGTTGACTGATGATGTTGAGCATATTTTTATGTCTTTATTTGCCATCCATACATTTTGGTAAAGTGTTCAAATCATTTACTATGTTACCCCCTTTTTTGTGACCTTGAGTTAGGAAACCCTTTCTTAGAACACAAAAAGCACAAACCATGAAAGAAAAGAAATTGATAAATTTGACTTCATCAAAATTAAACACTTTTGCTCCTCAAAAGATACCATTAAGAAAATGAAAAGACAAGCCACAACTGAGAGAAAATATTTGCAAAACATGTATCTCCTAAAGGATTTATGTCCAGAATATATAACGACTCCTACAACTCAATAGTAGGGAATCAGCCTATTTTAACATGGGGAAAAGATGTGTCAGTCTTTTTATCATTGTTTTTAAAAAAATTTCAAAAATAAATTTTATTGTGTATATAACTACACTGTATGTATAGTGAAATGATTACTATAGTGAAGCAGAGTGACATATCTATCATCTCACATAGTTACTATTTTTTTATGACAAGAGCAGCTAAAATCTACATATTTAGCACAATCTCTAATACAGTAAAATTTTATGAACTATAGTCCTCATGTTACACATTAGATTTGTAGACTTGTTCATCCTATGTATCTGCTACATTGTATCCTTTGAGTTACATCTCCCCATTTCTAGCCCCCCTTCTACTGTTTTTATTCTTTGTGCATTTGAAGTTTTTAAAAAAAGATTCTGTACATAAGTGGGATAATGCAGTATTTTTCTTTTTGTGTGAATTATTTCACTTTGCATAATATCCTTCAGGTCCATCCATGTTGTGGCAAATGGCAGGATATCTTCCTTTTCTAAGGAAGGAAAAAGAAAGGATATCTTCCTTTTCTTTTGTATATATGCACCACATTTTTTTTATCCATTCATCTGTTGACAGACACTTAGGTTGTTTTTATATCTTGACTTTTGTGAATAATGCTGCAGTGAACATGGGAGTGCAGATATCTTTATGAGGTGGTGATTTTATCTCTTTTGGGCATATATGGAGAAGAGGGATTGCTAGGTCATATTTAACATCATTTTTCATTGCCTTTTAGAATTTTGATATAGTAAAAACATGAAATTTTGGGGGTGCATGGGTAATTTGTTATGTGATTTCAACACTTAAAAGTTGTGTTCCCCAGAATCTGGAGAATGTACCTGATAAAGTATCTAATTTATTTTCTCTCTCTGGCCTTTTTTTTATTTTGACATATGAAAAGGATTTATTCAACTCATCAGTCTGTTTGCAGTTTGCTATGATGGACACTTACTGATAGGCTCCATAAAGCCCTGGATTTTGTTGTTATTTTACATTTTTTTATATTTTACATTCATATTCTGTGATTAGTATAATGTCTGGCTCAGTAAATATTTGTTGAGTGAATGTTTGTTAAACTTAAGGTATTTATTTAACTTTAAATTTTTTCCAATTTTTTCTAGTTATTCCATCAGCATTTAAGTTTTTTTTTCTTTCCTTCTTTTATGATGTTAAGTCTCTCATTTGTTTACTTTTTAACTAGCATATTAGTTTTCTATGCTGCTCTAACAAAGTGTCACATACTGGTTTAAAACAACACATATTATCTTACAGTTCTGGAGGTCAGAAGTTGGACATGGGTTTTACTGGACTAAAATCAAGGTATTGGCAGGGCAGTATTCTTTTCTGGAGGCTCTAGGAGAGAGTCTATTTCTTACCTTTTCCAGCTTCTAGAGGTCGTCACAGTCCTTGGCTTGTGGCCCCTTCTTCCTCCATCTTCAAAAGCAGCAAGGCCATATCTCCAACACGTGTTGTGTCATCGCCTCTCTTTGTGCACAGGTGGAAAAGTTTTCAGCTTTTGAGACTAGTGCTATTAAATTGGACCCACCTGGATAAGGCAGGTTACTCTTACCATCTCTGGTCCCTAATCTTAATTACATCTTCAAAGTCCTGTTTGCCATGTGAAATAACGTGTTCACAGGTTCAGGGAATAGCATTTGAACATCTTTGGGAGGCCATGATTCTGCCTGCTATGTATAGCATTGCTTATTAGTTGATATTTTACATCTCTAATGTGTATTTCTTTTTTAGTTCTAGTATTACTGTGTTTGCCTTTAGTATTACTTTTAAGATCATTTTTTGCTTTGTAACATATCCTATTATTTACTAGGAGTATTCTGATGTCCCAAACAGTGTGATTGAGGTTAGCCTGTTGAATTTTATTTTCATTGCTGATACGTTTTTTGTCTCATGGCCCCACATCCCCAACTCCCACAGAGAGTTTTATAGGTGTTTTAGTTGGATTTAAGAGGAAGAGAGGTTCCTGGTACTGATCCTCATTTTGCTGGCATCCTTCTAGCCTGCCCTCATCTTTCAATTAGTAATTTTTATCTCTAACTTAGTGTTAGTCACTCACTGGTACTATTCAGGTAGAAAATGTGTTTTCAATGATGTAAGGAATGTGCTGTCACATAAGTTTGGTTGAAAGGGCTATTTCTACCATTGGGAAAGAATCTTTTTAAATGAAGAGATGAAAGGTGATGGAAATATACCAGCAGATGAGAAAGTTTTGTTCAAATGAAACCACATATAACACCAAGTGCTCTTTTGTGTAACATATTAGCAGACTTATTCACAGGCTTGTGAATGCAAGAAATGTTTCTTCAAATAGAATTGAAACACATTAAGTTAGCTTAGTGATTATTGTAAACTTCCCCAAATTTAAGAGCTTTGGAAATTGAGTTCTCCCCCAATACCATTTAAGGTAGGGACTTTCTGTAACAGCTTAGGACAAACTTTTCAGAGAAAAACATTTTTTTTTTGTAGAGAAGTTAGTATTGAACTTTTACCTATCAGATAGGTAACTCAGTCACAGCTGATTATTAGATCAAATTCCCATTATGGTAAAAGCGAAAAATTTAGACATACATTTGATGGAAAAGACTTTATATGTATAGTTCTTACAAGGAATGGAAAAAACATTTTTCCCTTTTTTATTGTGTATGTTTAAGGTGTACAGCATAATGTTTTGATATGCATACATATAATTAAATGATTACTAGAGTCAAGCAAATTGATCTATCCATCTTCCATAGTTATTTTGTGTTTGTATAGAATAAGAGCACCTAAAATCTACTCTCTTAGCAAATTCTCAGTATACAAAACAATATTATTAACTATAGTCCTTTTGATGTACATTAGTTCTCTAGAGTTACTCATCCTATATAACTGCAAGTTTATATCATTTGACCTACTCCTCATTCCCTCGCCCTCCATGCCCCTGGTAATTCCCATGCTATTCATGTTTCTGTGTATTTGATTTTTTTAGATTCTACATACAAGTGAGATTATGCAGTGTTTTTCTTTCTGTGTCTGTCTTATTTCACTTAGCATAATGTCCTCCAGGTTCATCCATGTTGTTGCATATGACAGGATCTCCTATTTTAAGGTTGAGTGATATTCCATTGTGTATATTATATACCATAAGTTTTTAACCCATTCATCTGTTGATGGAAACTTAAATTGTTTCTATATCTTGGATACTACGCCTAATGCTGCAGTGAATGTGGGAGTACGGATACTTCTACAAGGTGCTGATTTCATTTCCTTTGGATGGATATATACCCAGAAGTAGGATTGTTGGATCATATGATAGTTCTGTTTCTTTTCTTTTCTTCTTTCTTTTTGGAGACAGAGTCTTGTTCTGATGCCCGGGCTAGACTGCTGTGATATCAGCCTAGCTCCCAGCAACCTCAAACTCCTGGGCTCAAGTGATCCTTCTGCCCCAGCCTCCCGAGTAGCTGGGACGACAGGTGCTTACCACCATGCCTGGCTAATTTTTCATTTCTATTTTTAGTTGCCTGGCTAATTTTTTCTATTTTTAATAGAGACAGGTCTCACTCTTGTTCAGGCTGGTCTCTAACACCTGATGTCAAGCAATCTTCCTGCCTCAGCCTCCTTGTACTTACGTTTCCCCCTGGAGGCTCACATTGATGCCTCTGCCTTGTGGGTCAGGTCTTTGGGTGCTACCTATTCACGTGTTTACTTGGGCCACTGTGGCAAAATTGTCCTATCCATCTCCTTCTACTCCTAGATTTTATTTCCTTCATAGCATCTGTCATGATAGGAAATGAAGATTTTCAGTTATTTGCTTGTTTGTCTCCCCAATTAGAATGTTAGGTCCATGAAGCAGGGACTTTGTGTTTTTCACCATTATGTCCCCAGTTCCTAGGACAGTGTGCAGTGCATGGTTAGTGTTTAATAAATGTTTGTCAAGTGAACGCATTCATGGCAGCGGTCACCTGGGGAGAAGATTTAGGGTGGGAATAGTTATTGCCTCAGTTTTCTGAAAGTCCAGGTTCAGCTGGATAGTATTCTGTGGTCATTTAGTAGTGACCTCCATATGAATCGAAAAGGGAAATTCATCAAGTGGGTCACTTAGGTGCCATTCCTGGACGAGATCTACTAAGAATAATTGACAGAAATGGAAATAACAGTAGTATCTCTTGCCTAGGAACATTGTGAGAATTAAATGTGATAATGCATGTGAGGTGTCAGTACAGAGCCTGAAACAAAGTAATTGTTCAAGAAATGCTAGCTGTCACCGTGTTATTCCTAGTCATTAACTTACTTAGCTGCTGGTTATTCAGGAAAAAAGGTACTTCAAGTGCATACTAAGCAGAACCTCTGATTGCAGAATAGTATCAGCTTGTTCTGTGACAGCCTCAGGTCCATGGACTTTTTTTAAAAGCCTAGTTGGCAAAGTTGTGTTTGAGATATGCATTAGTTACCTAGGACTGCCTTAACAAATTACTGCAAACTGGATGGTTATCTTAGCCATTCCCTAAACCTGCATTTAGTGTAGGTGCTGGTAGCCGCACATGACTATTTAAATTCAAATTTAAAGTTAAATTCCTGTGTCGCAGTGGCTACATTTCAAGTCTATAATAAGCACATGTGGCTAGTGACTACCATATTGGGTGGCCCAGAATATAAACATTTCTATCAGTGCGGTAAGTTCTATTGACAGCAGTGCTCTAAACAGTTAGGAACTTTTAGAATAGCACTTTTTATTTGCTTTAGGTGCCATTGTATAAGTTTGTGTCTTCCATACATGTTTAGTTATAAATTTAGAGTAGTTCATAATAGCTGAATAAAATATTTTTATGGATTTCTTTTAAAAATTCTGCAGCAGAGTGACTCATTAATGTTATTTATGAATTGTTTATGCACTAACTCCTTTCTTCATTGTTGAGAACATATGGAGTCAGTAATAGAACAGACTGCGTGTCTTTTTTTCTGTATATTTATAACTAAGTGCCTGAAGGACACACGATACTGCTTTATTTATTTTATTTGAATTATATGCCAGAGAATAAGCCTTTGTGTATTCAGGGCCTCAATTTATAGTATTAATTAAGAACAACTTTCCTTTTCTCCCAGAATGAATTTAATATGTTCTTCAATACTATACGTGAATTTTGAGTTTGTTCTCTTGCTCATGATTGCTTTTTCCCCTTTTCTTGCCTTCCACTCTGTTTTTTTTCTTTTTTTTTTTTGGTCTCCTAACTTCTCCCTCTTCCTGATAACTCCCCCTTCTCTTCCTCTTCCCTCCTTTTCTTCTCAGTTTTCCCCTCTTTCTTTCTTTTCTCCCACTGTGTCCTCCACTGTCCTCCATACTGGAAATAGAAGTGGACATAGTATTTTCTTTAAATCATTTTATAAACTTCTCCCCTGCTTGTTTGTAGTCAAATAGTTTTTTTTTTCTTTTAAGTTTTGTTAGGCCTTTCTTTTTGAGGTCCTGGAGTTCTCCCACACCATCCAGTGATTTAAATTACCATGTGTGGACAATATCTAACTTTTTTTTTTTTTGCCATAAAAGCAAATCTAATTAGATGCTTTTGAAAAATTAGCAGATATATTTTAAGTCATATACATTCACACAAATTCTGTGTGACCATCAGGGTAAAAGAAAATTTCTCTTCATTTTTTCCATGCACGCATACTTAAACCTTTTGTTTGGACATAATATAATCCTTACAGAAATGTTGCAAAAATAAATAGGGTTTTCATATACCCTTTACCCAGATTTACCAAATGTTATTATTTTAACAAATTTGCTTATTCTCTTGTTATGTATACACATTTTTTCTGATCTTTTTGAAAGTGAGTTGCAAGCCTGATACCCCTTATTTCTAAATATCTGTATATTTCAAAAACTAGGGCATTCTCTGATATCACCACAATACAGTTATCAAAATTGATGCACTGCTATAAGCTAGTGTATGGACTTTATTCCGATATTGCCAGTTGTTTCAATAATGTCCTTTATAGGAAAAAAAAATCCCATATTCATAGTTGCATTCAGGTTTGCAATCTCCTTTAGTCAGGTCTTTTTAGTCTCCTTCAGTAGGGGACATTTCCTCAGTTTTTCCTTGACTTTTCTGACTTTGACATTAGAACATTTGACCACTCTAAACTTTTTTTTTTTTTTTGGTAATAACAACTTTATTGAAACAAAATTCGTATACCATACAATTCACCCATTTATAAAAGTGTATAATTTGTGGTTTTTAGTTTGTTCACAGAGTTGTGCCACCAGCACCACAATCAATTTTAGAAAATTTCATCATTCCAAAAAGAAACCCAATAGTTCTTAGCACTCCCTTCCATTTCTCCCTCTTGCCCCTCCATAGGTAATCACAAACCTATGCAGTCTCTGTAGATTTTCCTACATTTGGACATTTCGTGTATGTGACCTTTTTGTCTGACTTCAACATGCTGTACAGTTTGTAACCTAGGAACAAGAGACTATACCGTATAGTCTAGGTATGTAGTAGACTCTACCATCTAGGTCTGTGTAAGTATACTCTGTGATGTTCATACCATGACAAAATCACCTAATGATGCATTTCTCAGAACACATCACTGCCATTATGCAGTACACGAATGTGTTTCATTGTATGGATATGCCACATTTTGTTTGCTTAGCAGTTGATGGATGCTTGAGTTGTTAACCTTTTGGCTATTATGAACAATGCTGCTATGAACATTTGTGTACAAGTCTTTGCTTGGACATATGTTTTCATTTTTCTTAGATGTATATCTAGGATTGATATTGCTGGATTATATGGTAACTCTGTGTTTAACCATTTGAGGAGCTGCCAGCCTATTTTCCAAAGCAGCTACATCATTTTACTACATTTCCATCAGCAACATATGAAGGTTCCAATTTCTCTCCATCCTCACCAACACTTGTGATTTTGATGATAGCCATCCTAGTGGGTGTGAAGTAGTATCTCGTTGTGGGCTTTTTAAAAATAGTGGTAAAATAAAACTTACCATTTTAACCATTTTTAACTGGAATAATTCAGTGGCATTAAGTACAATCACATTGTTGTGCAACCATTACCACCATCCATCTCCAGAATTTTTCATTTTATCATGCTGAAATTGTGTACCCATTAATCAGTAGCTCCCGTTTCTCCACTGTGGCTTTAAATTGCGTTTCCTGGTTGGCTAATGATGTTGAGCATCTTTTCATGGGCTTGTTCGCCACTTATGCATCTTCCTTGGAGGAGTATCTTTGCAGATTTTTTTCCCATTTTTAATAGATTTGCTTGTCTTTTTATTCTTGAGTTGTAGAAGTTCTTTATATATTCTACATACAAGGTCCTTACCAGATATATGATTTGTAAAATTTTCTCCCATTTTCTGTTATCTTGTGACTTCTTGATGGTGTCTTTCTAAGTACCAAAAGGTTTGAATTTGATTACGTCTAGTTTATTTTTTCTTTGATTGCTTGTATTTTGGTGTTATATCCAAGAAACCATTGTCTAATCCAAGGTTCATGTAGATTTGTGGCTGTTTTCTTCTGAGAGTTTGATAGTTTTAGTTATCCTCCGTTGTTTAACAGACTGCTTCCTCTACATGTCGTTCTGACTCTTTTCTAGGAATATGACATGACTTCTTATTCAGACTGTGTGCTACTAGAGTGGATGCGGTGCTCCCTTTTGTATTTCTGACTGCATAGGAAAACATTTTTGTTCTGGCCTCGTCATTGAATTTTCTCTTACTTTACTCCTTTTATTCCCTGTCTTTTATTGTCAACAGATGTGTTGGTCATTCACCCACATTCACTGGGAAATTGACCAACTCTTCCTTGTCCTACCCATGTCTCTATTATCCTGGGCAATCTGAGCATCTGTATGTAATGTCTCACCAACATACTAGCCTCTCACTTTGTTGTATCTCAATTCCAGTTGACGTCACCTGTGTCCCTGTTTCAGCAACCTATTCCCATTGCCAGAACTTGGACCTTGCTATTCTTCAAAAACATGAAATGCCTGTATCTGTACTCTGATTAGATTTCCTACCCTCTTTTCTCTTTTTTCCCTCTTTTTTTTCCTTCATTCTTTCATTACCCCAACTCCCAGTCACCTCATTTCTTCTTTCTGACTCTCTTTATTTCTCTGTGTAACCTACTCTCCAAGCTTCATCTCATCCAAAATGCGTAGTAAACTTTATTCTTCCATTTCTTTCTAGTCTATTCCATGAATCTCTTAGTGTGGTTGCCCTAGCCCTTTGAGCCATTCCGGTATACATTAGATGCATAGTCAATGATGAGTGAATAAATAATGGAATTAGCAAACCTAGGATCCATTAGACAAAATCTATTTGTCTCTTTGGCTCCTACTCTGGAACTGCTGGGCCTTGAGAAATATCACAACTGCACATTGAGTCATTGTTATAAAATCATGGTCTCTAATTTCAACTGGTAGCTCAATACTGTCTCACGATTTTTACATGGCCCTAGTCATCACTCTCTTATTTTCTGTAACAGTATTTATAAACATTCACTCTGTTCTTATTGCACAATATGCTTTTTCACTCTTAGCAGATGAACTTGCTTCTTTCTTCGCTGAGGAAAAATGACGCCAACAGGTGGGAATTTGCTTAGCATCCTCCCAGACCTCTACAAGGATACTTGGATCTGTTCCTGTGCTTTCTTCTGACCTCTTGTTTCAGGAGAAGACAACTTGGCCCTTTTTTCATTTGGGCTTGTTTTTCTATCTTTTTTTTTTTTTTTTAAACCTTGTCCACCTTCTGAGGGACCTTGTTCCATCAGTTATTTTTCCTATCTTCAACTCCTCTTTGTATACTGCCTTTCCCCCCTCAGCATGTAAACTTAAAAAAAAAAAAAGCAAATACTTAAATGTACTAACTAACCTAAACCAAAACAGACATTTATTCAATATCCTCTAGCCACCAGGAGTCCTGTTTCTTCTTTCCTTTCTACCCAGCTTTTTGTAAGAGTAGTCTGTATTAGCTGTGTCCATTTTCTTATTTATGATTCATTACTACTGAACTCACTGTTTCTCCTAAGTTTATTGACTCCCTTATTGTTAAATCAAGCATGCTCATTGCAGTCTCCATGTTAACTTACCTCTGTAGCATTTGACACTGTTGGCCACTCCCTATTCTTTGAATTGTCTGTTCTGCTGGCTTCTTTGATCACATGTTATATGGAAGTCACATGGGCTCTCTTAAGAAAACCAAAGCCTAATGGTTGCAACATTTTCAGTAGATGCATCTGCAGTTAGGTAGGTTGGTTGAGGAGCAAAGACCTAACATTTTCCAAGATTTACATTGTCTATAGCAGTTACTCAGTAATTATTGCTGCTACTAATACCATGCTAAGCTCAGTGATCAGAGGTCTAGGGGTGTCCAGGTGTGCTCTCACAAGTCTTTATTTCCTAATAGGCATCCACAGTAGGCAGCTAGTAAAATGAAGTATACCTATATGTACTGGTGATGTATAGAAAAAAAATCAGGGGACAGGTTTATTTTGTATATATGTTTACATATTTACACATATGTGTGTGTTTTTCCCTCCCTTATCATTTGTAAAGAATTATACTGCAGAACAGATCTATATATAAATATTTGACACCAGAAAATGTCTTGGTATCTACTTATCAAATTATTATAAGCGATTCTATCTGAGGAGTGGAAATAGAGGATATTATGGGTTATTCTGTTTCTTCTTTATATTTCTATTGTTTGAATTTTTGCATGATATTTCTTTTATAATAAAACAATGATAATTTGGAGAATTGACTTTGACTTATTCTTTCTTCCTTTAACTTCTTGAATCATAATATTACTTCACTTTTTCATTTACTTTTGAAACTTGAGCCATGTTTACTCAGTCTCCTTCGTGGGCTTCTCCTGTTGTGATCCTGTTTATCATAACCTCAAGAGTCACCTCTGGTTCCCTAGGCAGCATTCCTGGAACACTTGGTCTGATTTTATTACCTTTCCTTCGTGTTCCTGTGGCACCCTGGGAAATCTTCCTGAGTTACTGGTATATAGAACAGGAGCTGTATTATTTGACTCTGTATTTCATGGACCTGAGTGAAGCACTCAGCACATGATAAAAATTCATTAAAAGAGTTTTGAATATTAAAATAATAAAACATAGAATTTAGAATAGATCTCCTTAATACTAGCATGTCTTTTGTGTAGGTTATTTTTTATTTTTTTTCTTTATACAAACTATATTATCAGTCCATAATAGGTTGTCATTTTATGCCATTTTTCTTGAAGCTCTGTGTGAGAAGACATGTTTTAATTAAACTGAAGTTTATATCTCAGGATGTGTTGAGTTTATGTTGATAGGCTATCCTATCACACAACTCCAGGCAGTTTATTTAAATGTTAAATGCTTTATGATTTCTTTAGTTGTCATTGGAGGATAGGAGGGTGATAATTTCATATTTCATTGTAACACAGAACATTAATATAGGATATCTTTTGTAATATCTCCAAATGCATTGTAGAAAATCTGCATTGATATGCTTAGAAAATAAGTAACATTGACACAAGCAGAAGGATAAACATAAATTTTTCTTCCCTGTATAAATTTTTGCCTAATAGTTTGTTTTCTTTTCTAGGTTCAACAGATAGATCGTGTGGTAGAAGTTGTGGAGGAAACAATTAAAGGTAATTTTCTGAACTACATTATAAGAATACTCAACACTGAGCGTCTTTATAAATAAAGTTACAGTTTTAGATAAAAAATCATAAAATTTTTTCCTTGGCTTCATGCATTCCCTAATCTAATATTGGAGGCAGGAACTTGATGTTTGTTTGACTTATAAGTCAGATCATGGTGAGGTTTTTTAAAATCTTATTTTTATATAAAATGGATTTAGTTTGAATCTCAGATCAGAAGACAGAATTTAATCAATTTGTAAACAAGGAAATTTTTTTATTTGCACATTTTCATATCACATAATTTGTAGTTCTATTTTTTAATGCCTCCAGCCTCTACAAGTCCAATGCGCTATCTATTGCGCCATGGAGCCACCTATTTTTAAAAGTACTTTTTAAAAAGTAATATTTAATTCTGATATTCTTAAAGGTGTAATTTTTGTAGTTACACTAGAAAATAGAATTTTGCTTAGGCATTTGATTAGCCAATCTCAAACAGATTCTTATTGAGTCACTGAGAAATAAACCATCCTCAATTTTGTGGTTTAACATTTAATATTTATAGGCTATTTTTTCTGTGTTAGGTTAGCACAAATAAAAACCAGTAGTATGACATTGAAATAATAAGTTCAGTGAATTGAAAATCTCACTTAAAATTGCTGTTTTGTTATGAATGAGAAGTTTATGTTTTTAAAAAACAAATAGACTACATCTACCCAATTGAAGTTTTTAACTCTATACTTTTCCTATTGGCTTGTGTCTACTACTTTCACATGCTTTTATTCATTATTTTTGAATCTTTGATTTGTACTAAAGATTGATTATCACAGATTATGAGAATGAGACTATACCTTAATCTTCTTTTGAAATTCCAAAATAAAATGAAATATCAGCATTAAAAATTTATAGCAATGATAATTTTGAATGTTTTTTCACATTATACTTCAACCCCACCTTGGAGAATCTAGAAGTACTAGCATTTACTGTGTACTTACAGTGTTGTGACAGACGCTATGCTAAGTACTTCACGTGGGTTAAGTCAAGTGCGTATAGATATTTTTCTCATTTTGTATATGAGGAGTTTGAGACACAAGGGCATACTGATAAGTTGCATAGTTGGAATTTGAATCCACACAGTCTGGCTCCAAAGCCTGTACTTTTGCATTATACTATGATTTTTCTATTCTCTCCCAATGGGGATTCACTGCCTTAAAGGTTGTTCGACTGAGCTTCTTAAGCAGTGCTTCAGGATTCTTCAGGGTATTGTTACCTTCTTCATTTTGTGTTTTCAGTATCAGGAACATACCCGGCCACCCAATTTGTTAAAAATATTAATGGTAATGAAGATAACATAGGAGAAAATCTAGGTGACCATAGGTATGATGATGACTTTTTAGAAACAATTTCAAAAATATGATCTTTGAAGGAAATAATTGATAAGTTTCATGTCATTGAAATGAAAAGCTTTGTCTCAGAAGACCATGTCAAGCGAATTAGAAGACAAGCCACAGAGTCGGAGAAAATATTTGTGAAAGACGTCTGATAAAGGACTGTTATCCAAAATACATGAAGAACTCTTAAAACTCAGAAATGAACAACCCGGTTAAAAAATAGGCAAAAGACCTGAACACTTTACCAAAGAAGATACACAGATGGCAAATAAACATATAAAAAGATGTGTTCAGCATCATACGTCATTAGTGAATTGCAAATGAAAGCAACAATAACGTGACACTATATACTTAGTACAAGACCCGAAATCCAAAACATGGACAACACCAAATTCTGGCAATGATGTGGAGCAACAGGAACTTTCATTCGTTGATGGTGGAAATGCAAAATGGTACAGCCACATTGTAAAACAGCTTCATAGCTTCTAACCAAACTAAACATAGTCTTACCAAATAGTACAGCATTTGGCTTCTTGGTATTTACCCAAATGAGTCGAAAATTTACGTCTACATAAAAACCTGCACATGATGTTTTAGTAGCTTTATTCTTAATTGCCAAAACTTAGAAGCAACAAAATCCTTCAGTAAATGAATGGGTAAATACACTATAGTACATCCAGACAATGGAATATTATTCAACATTAAAAAAAAGAGCTATCAAGCCACAAAATCATACAGTGTGTACACTGTATGATTCCAACTATATGACATTGTGGAAAAGGTAAAATATGGAGACAAGGATCAGTGGTTGCCAGAGGTTAGGGTGTAGGGAAGGGTAAATAGGCAGAGCACAGAGGATATCTAAGACAATGATGCAATTCTGTATGATACTGTAATGGCAAATACATGTCATTATACATTTGTTCAAACCCTTAGAATACAGAACACCAAGAGTGAACCCAAGTGTAAACTGTGGACTCTGGTAACGGTGTGTCAGTGCAGCTTCATTGTAACAAATGTACTATTGTGGTGCAGGATGTTGATAGTGGGAGAGGCTGTGTGTGTTTCGGTGGAGAGGAACAGAGGTATGTGGAAACTATATCCTTCTCAATTTTGCTGTGAACCTAAAACTGCTCTAAAAAATAAAATCTATTTAAAAAATTAATGGTAGTCAACAGTGTGCTTAGGAGTTTCCCAAATGGCTTGAAGAGATATAATTTCTGTAGGAAGTCATAGAAGACCTGTCACCCCCAGGCTGGGTTAATTAGGGATGGTTTTTACTCATGAGTTTGCACTTGAGTCAGTTTATTGGAGAGACTGTGTTTGAATTTAGTTGTGAGAGTGAGGTGAAGATGGATGAAGTTGATGGGGATGTTCACTAGTGGGTTTGGTTTGAGGATAGGAAGGCTGATGAATTAAGTCTTTGTAATGCGACAGGTGAAGTTGTCAGATGGAAGGAATAATTTTGAGCTGTGCTTAGTTTGCAGATAAGGAAGCCAAGCTATGAAGGAGTTAAGTGACTCATCTGAGATCTCTTGGTTAATGGAGAACTGTGCCTGTCAGTGAATACCTGTTCTTCACTTTCTATTTCTACTGCCGATACTTCATTTAGACAGCATATGTCAGTGAAATGATTTTTTTTTTTTGTGGCAGTTAACCAGTTGTTGGTTGTCTTTCAGCAAGTTATTTTTCTGAGGCTCAGTTTTCTCACCATAAAATGGAGAGGATTAAATAGGTAAGACTTTTGAGGTACCCAGAATATATTAAGAGATCAGTTCATGTTAATGTTTACCTCTTGGACTGTTGGTATAATCTGACTGATCTTTGCCATCAGTGACTCTCCTTTCAATTTGACTACATACACTGCTACCATTAACCTGGGATTATTTTACCTTCCTGCATATACACCCTCACTGTTTGCCTGTTATTCACCAGATTAATCTGGGACCTCTTAGCATGATCTTAATTGCCTTCTACTCCATTCTGTCATTTTCACTTTTTCTTTCATTAATGCCATATATATTCCCTTTGCTTCAGCCAACAGTGCTATTTGATGTTTCTTGTATATTATTTTCAGTTTGCTTTACATTCATTTTATGGTCCTCCACAGAAGTGGGTATTTTCTGTTTGACCCTCCACGTCCACTCTTCATCTCCATCTGTGTCCATGGAGGCTGACCCGTATGGATTGCATCAGTAGGATCCTTGCCATTTGGTGTCCAGTTGGATTCAGCCAATTGAAGGTTGGAGGGTGTGACAGGAGAGAAAGATGGAATATTCATTCTCTTCTCTCCCTCTCTCCCTGCTTGTTTTGGGTTGGCTGCTTTCCTTACCTGAAAGCCAAGCCCTTGTCTGGTAACTCTCTCTATTCATCTCTTTCTCCAGGTTCCTGTAACTGTTCTCTTCCTTTGCCTCTGGGTTGGAAACAGTGCCCCATTGTTCTCTGCCTTAGAGTATTGCATTGCATTGTCTCTTGTTGGTTTTCCTAACCCTGCCCAAACTTTAGTAAATAGTTCCTTTGTGAAAATCTCTTAAGTTATGCATTGTGCCATCTGCTATGCTGGTACCCTGATTGATAAGAAGTTAGCCATGGAGAAGTAAGGCTCAATCCAGAAGGGCCAGATGGAATACAGCCTTACAAGATAATTTTGCTGTAACTGTCTTGTTTTCACGTTTGATGACTGATGGGCTCTCTTCATATCCCTTCCTTGAAGGGGCTTTGGACATACAGCCTTTGCCACAGCCTGTTTGCGTTCTTCTTATTGCTGCTTATGTTACACCAAGTAATAATTTAAAATACTTTAATATTTTAAAATAAGGTACATTGCTACTGATAGCATTTGAATCTATTGTAATTAACATAAAACCATAACAAAGCATGTTTTCATTTGTATCTGTCTTGGTTGCATCAAAATGGCAAATTCTAAGTTATTCTGAATGAATCCTCATTGTTTCAGTAGTAGCCTGAAAATTCTGTCCATTTATAGTTTTTGCTTTAGGAGATAACACATAATGAATTTGGGATCTTTTCCTGTATCATTTTGATAATTTAACAAGATATGTAACTGAATCTAAGGGAAGAAATACAATGTCTAAAGGAGTCACATTCATTTCTTTCTTTTAAAAATATTCATATGTACTTTAGTCTTGGCTTATATGGTCATTAAGAACTTTTTTTGTCTGAAAGATCTGAAAGGAATAGAAATCTGCATTTCTGCCAAAGTGTTCGTGAAGTTCTCTAAACAAACAAAAAAAAGTCATTAAAAATAATCTCGTCTCTGTAAAAGGATAGTCTAATCGAATAATTTATGACAAACGAATGCAAGTAAATATTTCCTATTGAAATTAGAAAAAAGTTTTTACCGCTAAGTCATAATTCTTCCCCTCTTAGAAGAGTTCCCTGTTGTTATTAATATGTTTTTGCTGGCGTTTCATTCAGTCTAATAACAAATGCCTCAAATGGTGGTAATTCAGGATTTTCCTATCCCAATGTGGTATAATCTGCAAGTTTAATTGATTTTCTGTTTTCCCTAACTTCTGAGTAATTGATGCCCTCTTGGATTAGACTGACCTAAATTCCCAGGGTACTTACCAAAAGCTTTCTTATTTAAGACATTGCTATTAATCTTCGCTTTGTCAGGTTTTGTACCTTGCATTTGGTACTTGTTCAGAGCATAAACTATAAATTGAGACTGGAAGGCAGAACTATATCAAGCGTGGTTTATCAGTGTTAATGACTGAGTAATCGCCCTACAGAATCCAATGCAGATTTATTTGAGGATGTTTTCCTAACTTAATGAGTTAAGTGATTGAGCTTGAATATGTACGATGGTACATCTGGGACAATATTGGACCACAAAAGCACACCTGTTTCTTCAGTATTTGCTTTTTAATATAATAATTTTTATTGATTTTTAATATAGGCTTTGAAAGGGCACTTTTATGCTTTCTCTTCTTATGTGTAATCTCTGATACAATTACTGTCGTCTGGACATAGTGGAAAAGCTTGTTTGTCGGTTTTATATGTTAGGAATACTTTCCAGTCTTACTGGTATAAGTAAATAGGTGATAACTTCCACCTTTTCGTAACACAAAGAACCAGGGATTTATTATTGTTATTTATTTAGTTTTTGTGCAATGAGCCTGTTTAAGTTTATGCGCCATGTGAACAGGTGATTACAATGTGGTAACCATTGCATTTTGCCACCACCTTTAATACAGTTTATGTCCTTTGCTATCTTCTTTCCTTTCTGTCCCCTCCTTTGGTTCCCCCCAATTAATAATAAGATTCTAGCTTTACTTGTTTGTCTTCTATATGCCTACATGCATTATTTCCAGAATGAACTTCTTTTTATTCATTGTGTGTCTCTTTTAGGTGGCATTTTTCAAATCATAATATTTTTAACAACGTGAACAAGCAAATTTCCTTGTGATCCTAAACAGGAAAATTTTACCATAGGACTTGTAGTTGATTTTTTACATCACTTCATTTTATACTTTGGTTTGAAATAATGGCTGGGAAAGACTCTCTATTATAGAAACCAGCATGTCGTGTCTTGTCTCCATTCCTGTGACTTTGTAACTTTATTAGCCAAATTATTGTATTAGTGCTGTTTCCAGCCATATGCATAATGACCAGAAGCAGCGTTATCTGTCTACTACCAGATATGTAATGGATGCTCTAGAAAAATTCTTCTTTAAACATTGCAAATAGTCATTTTTACTGTTTTCTTTTTTAAATGAAAGTAGTTAAGTAACTTTAAGTTTGTCTAATATTTTTCAGCCATTACAGCTTTTAAATTGCAAATGAATATTTTAACATTTCCCTCAGGTAGATTCCACTGCTTTATGATGGCTTTCGAATTATTTTGTGTATTTTTGGTTTGTCTTACATTTAATTATACTGCTTTAGTGTGTTCTTCACTTATATTTCCATTTTTGCTTAAAGATGCATTTTTTAATGATTTGAAGCCACCTTTTATTATTAATGGAATTTATTTATATGAAGACCTGAGTATTTCTCTAACTTGATTTCTTCATTTTCAGATTGGAGGGGGCATAGTGTTAAACAGTTTAAGTTGATTGTCTTATTGTAGTTTTTAGATAACACACTGTCATAAATGATTCCCTGGATTTGGTTATTGTAAACAAGGAAATGAAATTCCTTTAGGCTGGAACCTCAGAGGCTTCCCGTGCTCCAAGCCTTCTGTTAATAGTCTCGCTAAACTGCCTGGTAAAGTAGCCCCATCTTTCCTTGTGTGTAAGTATTAACAAGGACTTGCCTATTGTTAAATTGGGCTGACATGTTAACTCTTGTGAATCTGAGAGTATCTTGACAGATTGCATGAAGGTGGGAGGGACTACAAGTGTTGTTAATTCTTTAAAAATGTATTATTCTTGTCTAAACTTTTGGGAAAACTGTTAATGTAAACCAGTTTATGTTTAAACATCTTTGCTTTTAAGTCTATATATTCATTGTTTTCATTTCAGTTATTAAGTGTTTTCAGATATGGCAACTTCTGGGTCCCAAAGTTCTAATTTCACAATCACATTAATTTTTATTAATTAATAACTAATGTAAAACATTAGGCCTAGAAAAAAATTGTGCTATACCTAAACTTTATACTATTTACTTGAATAAGAGTTTTTTCATAAAAAACACCAAGTATATTAATGATATTTTGAGCCTTTCATACAAAACATGTTCACTTAATGTATATATTTTTAAGAACTTAAATATACTGTGAAAAAAGAATTTTTTCAAATGAGTTTGTTATAATTAACTTTTAAGAGAATTGGCATTTGGTATACCACTTTTCTATACTGCACACATGTGCTTTATTATGTGACTGGAGAAATTTTATTCTTCATTTAGAGAATCTATATTTTTAGCTAGTACAATGTAGAGAGAATAGATGAGACTATAAACTTAGAGTGTAAAAATACTGGCAGCTTCATTGCATTCTTCTTTTCTTTTTCTTTTTTGTTTTTTCGAGACAGAGTCTTGCTCTGTTGCCCTGGATAGAGTGCAGTGGTGTCATCATAGCTCGCTGCAAACTCAGATTCATGGGCTCAAATGATTCTCTTGCATCAGCCTCCCACGTAGCCACCATGTCTAGCTAATTTTTCTGTTTTTGGTAGAGACGGGGTCTGGCTGTTGCTCAGGCTGATCTCGAACTTCTGAGCTCAAGCAGTCCTCCTGCCTCGGCCTCCCAGACTGCTAGGATTACAGGCGTGAGCCACCGTTCCCAGTGCATTTTTCAAATAGAGGGTGAAGTTGTAGGTTAATTGTGGTATTTTCTGTTTTACTTTGACTGTTCTTAACACAATAGTAAATTGTATTGGTAATTCTCCTTTAGTACTTTATAGCTGATTTCCCTAAAAATAGAAATACAAAGTGGAAGCCAGGTCATGTTAGAAATGTAATATCTAAAGCGTTGATAGGAAAATGTACATTAAAATTATCTTCAAATAAAAAACAAAGATTTTATTGTCAGGGAAATGATTTATTATATGAATGGCTATGTAAAAAAACTGCAACATAGAATAATTTTACAGCTGAGAAATTTATATCTGATTTTCTTTTTCTTGAAATATTTCATTTGACAATTAGAATAATTTACTTAATCAGTTATAGTATGACCTTTCTTTAATGATGTAGTGAACCTTTCTTTAGAAAGTCTAATGTTGACATTAATTGGCACAGGGTAAGAATGTTCAATTGATTTTAACATTTTTTTTTAATCTAATGCTTGGTAACTTGCACATTTTTTCTTTTAAAAGTTCAATTTGTAACACACTATAAAGCATGCTGCAGATAGATGGGAATGACTTTTGAGACTGAGAGAATAAATATCAATTTGATTT
The DNA here is from genome assembly GCA_963574885.1 of Lepilemur ruficaudatus. Classification (NCBI taxonomy): domain Eukaryota; kingdom Metazoa; phylum Chordata; class Mammalia; order Primates; family Lepilemuridae; genus Lepilemur; species Lepilemur ruficaudatus. The sequence continues at coordinate 2,192 of CAUYRT010061657.1, read as the reverse complement.
ACTTAGTTTGAGGGGGAAAAACTCATTTGCAAAACCTCCAGTTAGGGTATCAACTCTGGGTGGATTTTAGGTAGAAGTTTATCTCAGTACTACCATTTTATAACAAAGTATACATTTTATTGAGTGATAAAGAAATAGTAATTGAAATGTCCTTATAAAGGATGGTTTCTAACACATTAAATCTTTATTGTAACTCTGAAAATTCAAGTGCACCATTTCTTTAATCTGCACTGAAAAGTCAGCTGCTCTGCGGGGCGAGAGTCCTGGATTGAGACTCTGAAAAGCTACGTTGAAAAGCTTGTTTCTACTAACAATGTCACCTTTTTCTATTTTTGAATTTTTAATTATCGTGAGTACAAAATAATTGTAACAATTATCTTTAACAGTCCATGCCATCTCACTGGTTCTCAAGTTTCCTGAGTTGGAAATTGTATGACATGGAAGGTCCTTTCCACTCTGAAATTCTTGGACTGTATGAGTCTATAATATAAAATTGAGTTTCAGGGTCTGTCATTAGAATGAGATGTTGACATTTTAGACAGTGGTCTCCAGCAAAAGTCATAATGTGACTAGCCTTTTTCTAGCATCCCAATCTCTACATGTCAGATTTTACTTTTTCTTTCCCTATGCCTTCCTACTTAGAAAATGAAGCTGAAGTTGTTTGAGGCAGACATACCCTGTGTTTTTCTATGGTGTATCTCTGTATCATCTAGTAAAGAGGGTCTTGAATAAAGCCCAGTTCGTGGACATTTTTGCCTTTACTCCATTGGGTTGCATTGCAGTTTTGAGCAGTGATAAGCAGTGTACTTCCCAGTGTTGCTCAAGAATTTTGTGCGTCTTTGAAACTTTCATTTCTACCAAGAGGGATGTTTATTTGTAATTTTAATCTTGGAGGATGACTTTGGGTTGCAGAGGGGAAAGTTTGCAAGGATTTAATGTAAAGTGAGAAATACCACCTGGAGCAGTGATTCTCAAGGGTGTTTGCTGGGAGAGGGATGGTGGCTGAAAGGGAGCCTAGCCAGAGAGGGGAGATGGCAGGCTATTTGATCAGAACCTGGGAAAGCTGGGGGTTGGAGATTCTGCCCTGCTACCCTTCACCTAGATTTGTTGCCATTGTGACCCACAGTTATGGCTGGGTGAGGATCATACCACTCAGGTGTCCCCAGGCAGAAAGGCAGCCGTGATACTCCACTGTGCTTCTTTCTGGGCACAGGTGCTTAGATTTATCCAGGACCATGTGCAGTTCCAGGTTCACTCCCTGTGCCTTCTTCCCCTCCCTCACATTCAGGAAAGTGTATCACAGTACAAGTGAGTGATTTCAAAGGGATGACCTTGAATCTACTTTAATTTGTATATTTAACAAGTCGTTTACAAACTTGGTTATCATTGTCAATGCAATTTATTTGTGACCTATTTCCTAGCTGTCCAAAGCTTTTAAAAGAAATGGATTCTTACTTCTAGTGTTTAAAACTTTTGAAAACTTCCTTGCCACCTTGCCTTTGAGAATTGTCACTAGCACTGTAGGTCTTGATAGGAGTACAGTTGCATTAATTATAGTAGCAATTGTAATTAACTTCTGTTCAGCTCTTTGTAGCTTACTCTTTTCATATACATTAATTCATTTATACTCCACAGGAAGCCTGGCATTACTGATTATGCAGCCCAGCAGCAGTGTACTGTAATTTGAAACCTAGTCCTCTTGTCCCAAATACCCTGTTCCTTCTATTCTGTGTAGCTTTTATATTGAAAGGAGTCGGAAAGTGAGGCCCATTTATTTCCTTTCCTCATGCCTGGTCTAGTTACCTTTACATCCTCTCTCGTATATTTTGTTCCTTCGTGTGTCTCTTTTCCTCTTTGATCTCTTTTTCGCTCTTCCCTTTCTTTTTCTTTTTCTTTCTGTTTTTTTTTTTTTTTTTAGACAGTATCACTGTGTTGCCTGGGCTAGAGTGCCGCGGCGTCAGCCTGGCTCACAGCAACCTCAAACTCCTGGGCTCAAGCAATCCTTCTGCCTCAGCCTCCCAAGTAGCTGGGACTATAGGCACGTGCCACCATGCCTGGCTAATTTTTTCTATATATATTTAGTTGGCCAATTAATTTCTTTCTATTATTAGTAGAGATGGTGTCTTGCTCCTGCTCAGGCTGGTTTTGAACTCCTGACCTTGAGCGATCCGCCCGCCTTGGCCTCCCAGAGT
>CAUYRT010061656.1:0-13696 GCA_963574885.1 Lepilemur ruficaudatus | reverse complement strand
GAGTCTCTTGATTGAATCCTTGGGGTTTTCTAGATATAATATCATATCATCAGCAAAGAGTGAGAGTTTGATCTCTTCTGCCCCCATCTGGACACACTTTATTCCACTCTCTTGTCTGATTGCTATGGCAAGGACTTCCAGTACTATGTTGAATAGAAGTGGAGATAGTGAGCAACCTTGCCTTGTTCCAGTTCTAAGTGGGAATGCTTTCAATCTTTCAATTTTTCCCCATTCAGTATGATGTTGGCTGTGGGTTTGTCATATATGGCTTGTATCATTTTTAGGTAAGCCCTGTCTATGCCTATTTTGTTAAGTGTTCTTATCATAAAAGGATGTTGAATTTTGTCAAATGCTTTTTCTGTGTCTATTGAGAGGATCATATGGTCTTTGTTTTTGCTTTTGTTTATGTGGTGTATAACATTTATAGCAATCTCTACTTGATCTAAACTGATAAACAACAACACCATAATAGCCAGAGACTTCAACACCCCGCTGACAGCACAGGATAGATCCTCCAAACAGAAAATTAACAAAGAAATAATGGACTTAAACAGAGTGCTAGAACAAATGGGTCTGACTGACATTTACAGGACATTCTACCCATGTACCACTGAATATACGTTCTTCTCATCAGCTCATGGGACATTATCTAAGATTGACCATATCCTAGGACACAAAATATGTCTCAAAAATTTTTAAAAAAATAGAAATTATACCATGCATCTTTTCAGATCACAGTGGAATAAAAGTAGAAATCAACCCTAACAGAAACTCTCATTTCTACACAAAATTGTGGAAACTAAACAACCTTCTGCTGAATGATCACTCCATAAATGAGCAAATCAAGATGGAAACCAAAAGATTCTTTGAACTAAATGACAAAGGAGACGCAAGTTATCAAAATCTGTGGGACACAGCTAAAGCAGTCCTGAGAGGAAAGGTTATTTCCATGAATGCCTATATCCAAAAGTAAAAAAGATCACAAGTAGACAACCTAATGAATCGACTCAAAGAGCTGGAAAAAGAAGAACAGACTGACCCCAAACCGAGCAGAAGAAGTGAAATAAATAAGATCAAATCAGAACTAAATGAAATTGACAACAGGGAAACTATACAAAAGATTAATAAAACAAAAAGCTGATTCTTTGAAAAACTAAACAAAATTGACATACCTTTGGCTAGACTAACAAAAAGCAGAAAAGAAAAATCCCTAATAAGTTCCATCAGGAACAATAAAGGAGAAATTACAACTGATGTCACACAGATACAAGATATAATTTATGAATACTACAAAAACCTTTATGCACACAAACTGGATAATGTGGAGGAAATGGACAAATTCTTAGAAACACACAGCCTCCCTAGACTCAACCAGGAAGAGACAGAATTCCTGAACAGACCAATATCAAGTACTGAAATTGAAACAGCAATCAAAAACCTTCCTAAAAAGAAAAGTCCCAGACTAGATGGTTTCACACCAGAATTTTACCATACCTACAAAGAAGAACTGGTGCCTATTCTGCAGAAATTATTCCACAACATCGAGAAGGATGGAATCCTCCCCAACACATTTTATGAAGCCAACATCACCCTGATACTAAAACCAGGAAAGGATGTAACAAAAAAAGAAAACTACAGACCAATATCTCTTATGAATGTAGATGCAAAAATTCTCAACAAATTCTAGCTAAAGAATCCAGGAGCTTATCAGAAAATAATCCATCACAACCAAGTGGGCTTTATCCCAGGGATGCAGAGATGTTTCAAGATTGGATTTTTAAGAACTCAACTATATGCTACTTACAAGAAATGCATGTTAAATATAAGGACACAAATTAAAGTAAAAGGATGGAAACAATAGACCACGCTAATACTAATCAAAGAAAGCTGAAATGATTTTCTTAATACCAGGAAAGTATGCTTCAGAACCAAGAATATTAGCAGGTATAAAGAAGTGTACTTCATAACTATAAAGTTGTTAATTTCAGAAGAAATAATCCTTTTATTTACCTGATAACAACAGACCCTCAACATACTTGAAGCAAAAGCTGACAGAACTACAAGGAAAAATATTCACAGAGTTGGAGATGTTATTAATACACTTGTTTTACTCATTGAGAGAATAAGGGACAGAAATCAACAAGATTATTAGAGAATTGAATAACACTATTAACCACCTTAAGTGACATTTATAGAACACTCCACATGATGACAGCAAAATACACATTCTTTTCAAGTTTCTGGAAACATTTATTAAGATAGATCATATTCTGATCTATTAAACAAGTAGCACTTTATTTAAAAGTGAATACAGAGTAGTAAATTAGAAAAATGGTGGATTAGGAAGCTCTAACCTTTGTTCCACCACGGAAACATCAGGGAAAAAACCAGAAAATGGCTAAAGTAACATTGTAGGAGTGCGGGAAAACAGTGAAACGTCAGCAGAAACCAAACAAGTGTCCAATGGGAATAAAGAAACCCATATTGAAAGTGTTAGAGAATTTTATGGCTTTGTACCTGTACTTGTACCACCACCACCCTGGCATTGTGGGATCTTGGTCTGAAGAAGGGGGGAATCCAGTTCTCAATTACCTCCCTTATATGACAGGAAGCAGAACAGACTTTATTTGAAACATTCTAACCTAGCATGAGACTGCCTGAAGAAATGGTCTCAGATTGGTATGGTGGCAGCCACTGATGGTGAAAGTTGCAGTGGCAATGCAGGGCCACAGATACCTGGAGCAAGATTATGGGTAGAGACATGCAATAGTCCATCTAAGACCCTAAGGACAAAGTGCTTTGAGAGTATCTGTAGAATTAAGACATTCAAAAGTAGCTGTTTATATAGGAGAATTGAGAATGTCACACATAGTCATAGGAAAATGCATGCACACAAAAGACCTGAAAAGACCTTAAGCTTTTACCTCAGCTAATCCCTAGGCTTAGCTATAGCCAGCTAATCCATGAAAGACTGTTCTGGCATAAATGCTGTTTGCAAAGCCTGGGGAAGTTGGCTATATTTTCAAGTACTCCATTTTCAACCAAAAATCACAAAGTATAAAAAGAGAGAGGAAAACATGGCTCATTGAAAAGAAGACCGTATAATAAACTGGCAGAAAACATCTCTGAAGAAGCACAGACATTGGGCTTAGATAAAGACTTTTAAACAACTCTCTTAAATATGTTCAAGATGCTAAAGGAAATCTCAGAAGAAAAACAAACTAACGGAAAATAGGAAAATTATATGTGAGAAAAGTGAGAATATCAACAAAGAGACATTAGAAACAGGAACCAAATAGAAATTCTCAGGCTGAAAAATACAATAACTGAAATTAAAAATTTTATTAGAGGAGTTCAAAGGAAGATTTGAGCTTGCAGAAGAAAGAATCAGCAAACAAAAAGACACTTGAAATTATTGACTCTGGGGAGAAGAAATGAGAGGCTGAGGAAAATTGAACAGAGCCTATTACAACATCATAAGAAATAATATAGGCACAATGAAAGTCTCAGAAGGAGCAGAAAGATTGCTTGAAGAAGTTATGACAGAAAGCTACACCAACCTTCTTGAAACATACGAATCTAATAATCTGTGAAGACTAACAAACACTACGATAAATCCAAGGAGACCTACACCTAGACACATTTTAATCAAATTATTGGAAATCAAAGAGAGAATCTTAAAAGCAGCAGTGACTTGTGTACATGGGATCTTTAATAAGATTATCAGCTGAATTCTGTCAACAGAAACCTCAGAGGCCAGAAGAAACCAGTTATAATATAGTTTAAATGCTGAAATAAAATAAACAATAACCTTTCAACTGAGAATTGTATGTCTAGCAAAACTGTTCTTCAAAAGTAAGGGAGAAATTAAGACATTCCCAAATGAACACTAAAACAATTCATTACTGTTACACCTGACCTATAAGAAATGTTAAAGGGAGTCCTTTGGATTGAAATAAAATAACACAAGATAGGGAGGGACTCAAGCCGATACAAAGACGTAAATATTCTAATAAAGGTAAATAGCTGGACAAATATAAAAACCAGTATTATTGTAATTTTGGTTTATAACTCTACTTTTCATTTTCTACAGGATTTGAAAAACAAATAAATAAAAACTTATAAATCCATGTTCATATGTACACAATGTATAAAGATGTAATTTATGGCATCAATAACACATTTAATTGGCTGGGCACAGTAGCTCACACCTGTAATCCTAGCACTCTGGGAGGCCAAGGTGGGTGGATCGCTCAAGGTCAGGACTTCGAAACCAGCCTGAGCAAGATCGACCCCATCTCTACTAATAAATAGAAAGAAATTAATTGGCTAACTAAAAATATATAGAAAAAATTAACCAGGCATGATGGTGCATGCCTGTAGTCCCAGCTACTTGGGAGCCTGAGGCAGAAGGATTGCTTGAGCCCAGAAATTTGAGGTTGCTGTGAGCTAGGCTGACGCCATAGCACTCTAGCCTGGGCAACAAAGTGAGACTCTGTCTCAAAACAAAACAAAACAAAAAAAACCATATTTAATTAATTGAGTAAGGGGGAGGGCAGGTATATAGGAAGAGTTTTTATATGCAATTGAATTTAATGTGGTATCAAATCAAATTAAATTTTAAGAGTAAGTGGTAAGAGACAATTAAATAATATGTAAATGCAAAAAAGTAAAAGATGAGGAAAGAATACATTTGTATTTGAATCTGGGGCCAAAATGTTCCAGAAATCCTACAAAGGAAACATAAGCCTTTCAGGTTTCTGGTAAAGCTCAAATAATTTTATATTTCAGTGTCACATACATCAGTTAGAAATCACATTAAAAAAGTAAAATTTTAAGGATACCAGATTGGTCTGGTATTCTTGTTTCCTGTAAATTTATATCATTTTCACATCATTTATCTTTTTTTTTTTTTTTTGGAGTCTCCGTGGCAGTCTTTTGTTTTTTTTTTTATTGGGGGAAAACTACAAAGCATTTACAGTACAATGTTTACAGTCACAATTTATAGTGAGCTGATTTCCCAAACTATATTACCACTGAAGTTGACTTACCTTGTTACATTCAAAAACCTACTCTGTCAAAGTAGTCCAGAGAGTACATACATAGTGCTCCAAACGTCACTCAGACTTGGACACATCATTTATCTTTTAAATACTGGGTACTACACTAGTTTTCACTGCCTATAATTTTGATCTATTTCATTTACACCTAATTATACTTCCAGGTTGTTGTGCATTCGTAGTGTTGTCATTTTTGTTTTTTTGTCAAGTATCATTTTCAACAGTTAAGGACTCAGCAAACATATCCCTCTTTTTGGTTATCATTTCTATAATCTCAGAGAGCAAGACGTGTACGTGGAGCAAGGGTTGGAACTTGAACTAATAATTCCTGAATGCCTACATCATGCCAGGTATTTTGTTCACATTGTTATTTAAACTTCATAAAATGACTGAATGGGAGATATGGTAAAAACAATTAAATTGTAATAACTTTAGAAATTTACATGTTGTCCTCATGGTAATTGCAAAGAAAAGACCTATAGAACATACACAAAAGAAAATGAGAAGGATAGCAAAAGGTGTCACTAGAAAAAATCAGCTAAACACAAAAGGCAATGTTGGAGGAAATGAAAGGCAAAAAAGTGTAAAACATGCAGAAAACAACTAACAACATGTCACAATATTTCCTTATAGTAATTACTTTAAATGTAAATCAAACTCCACATTCAAAAGGCATAAATAAGCAGAATGCATTTTTTTAAATGACCCAGCATATGCTGTGTACAAGAGACTCATTTTAGATCTAAAGACACAAACAGGTAGAAAGGGAATGGATGGAAAAATATATTTCATGCAATTGTCACCAAAAAAGAACTGGTGGGGAGGAGGAATCTATACTAAGAATAGAAAACAATAATGAAAAAAAACTGTTAGAAGGATACAGTTTATTGATAAAAATGGTCAGTTAACCAAGAAGGTATAAGTAATAATTATAATCATTTATGCAACAAACATCAGAGCTCCAAAACATATGATGCAAACATTGACAGACTTGAAAGGAGAAATAGATAGCTCTACAATAATAGTTGAAGACTCTAACACCCCCACATTCACTAGGACAGAACAACAAGACAGAAGATCAATAAGGGATAGACTTCGATGCTCTAAACCTAACAGACTATAGAGAACACACTGGAAATCAATAACAAGAAAAAAACTGAGAAATATACAAATATGTGAAAATTAAACACATTCTTAAATAACCAGTAGATCACAGAAGAAATCAGAAGGAAAATTAGAAAATATCTTGACAAATAAAAGCAAAAACCAACATACCAAAATTTATAGCATGCAGTGAAAGGAGCAATAGAAGGGAAATTTATAGCTCTAAAAGTTTTCATCGAATAAGAGGAACATTGTCAAACAACTAAATTTATACCTTAAAGAATTAGAAAGAGAAGGACAAACTAATTTAAAGGACAAGAGAAGGAAGAAAATAATAAAGAATAGAGTGGAAATAAATAATATAAAGAATAGAAAAATAATAGAGAAAATCAATGGATCCAAAAGTTGGTTTCAGAAATATCAACAATATTGGCAAACCTTTAGCATGATTAGCTAAGAAAAAAGAAGACTCAATGAAATAAAATTGAAATTGGGGACAATACCAATTTCTGTTAAATGAAGAAGATTATCAGAACTATGAATAATTGTGTGCCAACAAATTGGATAACCTAGATGTAACGCTCAGATTCTAAAAACATGCACGCTACCCAGACTGATTCATGAAAATATGAAAAGATGTATAATTTGTAAGGAGATTTAGACAGTAATTAAAAGCATTCAGTAAATAAAAGCCCAGGACCAGATGGCTTCGTTAATGAATTCTACCAAAGATTTAGAGAAGAATTATCACCAGTCTTTCTCTAACTTTTACCAAAAATTGAAGAGGATGGAACACTTTGAACTGAATGCAAGGATGTTTGAACATCCAAAAATCAATATAAGTTTCTGGTTCTGCATGTTAGGACCTTGGATGTCACAGTCTATCCTAACAACAAGTAGCCCACTTAAATAGAAAAATAGATATAGAATAAAAGTGATAGGATGGAGAAAGACACACCATGCTAATGCTAATTAAAAGAAAGTGGGAAATAACTATATTAATTTCAGATAGACCCAAATTCAAAGAAAGGTAAACTATTGGGCATAAAAAGGAGCATTACACAATCATAAAAGTGTCAATTCTCTAAGAAGATATATCCTTAACATGTATGCACGTAACAACAAAGCATCAAATACATGTTAGGCCACTTTTATAAGGGCAGTGTTCTCATGACCTTGGGGCTAAAATTTAATATATGAATTTGGGGGAGACACAAATATGCAGTTCATAACAAAATTGGAACCCTTGTATGTTGCTTATGAGAATGTAAAAAACAGTATTTTCTATCAATATTCCAAGAGTATTTAATTTGGTTACTTAACAAATTAAAGATAGAATTACTGCATGATACAGAGTAGCACTAATAGATATGTACCCAAGAGACATGAAGTATTAAAACAAAAACCTGTACAAAAATGTTCTTAGCAGCATTATTCTCAATAGAAAAAATGTGGAAATAACCCAGATGCCTATTGATGACCAAATTGATAAACAAAATGTGAACATACACACATGAAGTGGAATATTATTCAACCTAAAAAACAAATGAAATTCTTATACCTGTTTCAATGTAAATGAACCTTGAAAACATCATGCTAAATGATATAAGCCAAACCCAGCAGGACACATATTGCATAATTACACTTACATGAACTACGTACAATAGTCAAGTTCATAGAGCTAGAAAGTAGAATGGTGTTTGTCAGGGGCTGAGGGAGGGAATAATGGGGAGGTCTGGTTTGATAGATAGTAAGTATCAGTTAAGGACGATAAGAAATTTCTGAAAATGGATGGTGATGCTTGTTATGTAACAAAAGTAGGATTTTTTTTCTTAATTTATTTTGAATAGTTTGTTTTTAGTGTTTAGAAATGCATCTGATTATTGTATATGGATTTTATAATCTGTAACCTTACTGGATTCCTTTGTTAATTACTAACATTAATTTAAGGGACTCTTTAGCATTTTTCTATATATATCTTATATAATATATTGTATAAAATATATAATACATAATACATTATATATAGAGATATAAAGTCATGTCGTCTGTAAATAGAGACAATGTAACTTCTTTCTTTCCAACTTGAATGCCTCTTATTTTCTTGCCTAATGGCTCGGGCCAGGATTTCTACTACTATCTTAAATGTGAGTGGTGAGAGTGGATATCTTTCTCTTGATCCTGATCTTAGCAAAAAAAAGCTTTAATGTTTTTATCATCAAATATGATGTTACCTCTGGCATTTATCGTGTTGAGGTACATTCCTTTTATACATAATTTATTGAGAGTTTTTAATGATGAAAAGGCGTTGAACATTGTTAAATGTTTTTTCTAGATCTACTGAGACGATAGTATGATTTTTACCCTTCATTCTGTTAATGTGTTGTAACATTAGTTGATTCACATCTGTTGAACGATCCTTTTAGCTCAAGGATAAATTCCACTTGATCATGGTGCGTAAACCTTACAACGTGTTGCAGAATTAAGTTTGCTAGTATGTGGTTCAGGAGTTTTGAATTTATATGTAACGGGGGTGTTGGTCTATAAATTGTTTTTTCTCGTGGTGTCCTCTTTTAAGCTTCAGTGTCAATGTAAAGCTGGTCTCATTAAAAGAGTTTCAATGCATTTCCTCCTCTTCAATGTTTTGAAAGAGTTTGAGGATTGGTATAAATTCTCCTTAAAATGGTTGTTAGATTTCAGCAGTAAAGCGATCTGATCCTGGGTATTTCTTTGTTGAGAGATTTTTAAGCACTAATTCAATCTTCTTATTCATTATTAATCTGTTCTCATTTTCTATTGTTTGATGTTTAAATTTTGGTAAATTTTACATTTTTATGAATTTCTCCTTATTTTCTAGGTTAAAACAATTTGTTGGCATATAATTCTTAATGTTTCTGTGATATCAGTTATAATGTCTAGTCTTTCACATTATATTTTATTCAAGTATTCCCTTTTTTTAGTGTACCTTAAGGTTTGCAATTTTTGTCTTTTCAAAAACCAACTCTTAGTTTCATTGATATTCTCTATTCTTTTTCTAGACTACATTTATTACTGCCGGCTCACTGTTATTTCTTTCCTTCCGGTAATAGTGAGCCTTTTTTTCTTCTTGTGGTTCCTTAAGGTGTAAACTTATGTTATTTTAAACCTCTCCTTTATCTTAATGTGCTTATGACTGTAGACTTGGCTCCTAGAACTGCTTTTGCTGTGTCTCATAGGTTTTGGTATGTTCTGTTTTCATTTCCTGGTCACAAAATATGTTTTGATCTCTTCTTTGACCTATTGGCTGTTCAGGAGTATATTAATTCCACATATTTGTAGATTTTTGTTTTTCTCCTGCTATTTATTTCTGGTTTCAAGTTGTTATGGTCAAAATAAGTACTGGATATCATTTCAATTCTTCTTGGATTTTTTTAAGATTGCTTTATGGACTAACATAATCTGTGCTGGATGTTCCACGTACACTTGACATGTCTGTTGTGCCACTGTTGGGTAGAATTTTCTGTCTATGTCTGTTAGATCCATTTGGTCTAAAGGGAAATTCAAGTCCAACATTTCCTTATTGATTTTCTGTCTGGAATATCTATCCATTGTTGAAAGTGTGGTACTGAAGGTCCCTACTGTCATTGTGTTGCTGTTTAATTCTCCCTTCATAACTATTAATATTTGCCTTATATATTCAGGTGCATCAACATTACGGATATGCATACACACACACAATTGTTATGGCCTCTTGAAGAATTAACCCCTTTATCAATATATTATGATCTTGTTAATTTTTGTTACAGTATAACTTAAAGTCTATTTTAAGTCTTCTGTAAGTACAGATACCTCTGCTCTGTTTTGGCTTTCATTTGCATGGGATATCTTTTTCTAGTCCTTCACTTTCAGGCTAGGTGTGTTTTTAGTGGGAAAGTGATTCTGTAGTAGGCAGCAGATATTCATGGCTTTTTCTAAAATCCAGTTGTCCAATCTATGTCTTTTGTTTGGAGAATTCAATCCATATATATTTAATGTGATTACTGATAGGAAGGACTTACTTTTGACATTGTTACTCTTTTACTTACACTTTTTAGTGTTTTTCCTGTCTTGCTGCTTCCCTTTGTAATTGATGATTTTCTATTTTGATTTCTTTCTCTTTCTCTTTTGTGTATGGACTTTAGGTTTTTGTTTGTAGTTACCACAATGCTTACATAATGCATGTTACAGGCATAAGAATCTATTTCAAGCTGATAGCAAATTGATTTTATCACAAACAAAATTCTGTATTTTTACTTCTCTACCCTTGCATTTTTTGTCTCTAGTATTTCAATTTACATCTTTATGAACTGTGTATATGCTAACAAGCTATTGTGGCTCTAGTTGGTTTCTGTATATTAACCTTAATACGACAGTAAAATTATTTACACACCACCATTACTATACTAGACTGCTTTGGATTTCACTATTTACTTTGCTTTACCAGTGACTTTTATTTTTTCATATTATTAATTAACATCCTATCATTTCACTTGAAGGACTCTCGTTAGTATGTCTTGTAAGGGAGGTCTAGAAATAATGAACTCCTTCAACTTTGGTTTGTCTAGGAACGTTCTTCTTCATTTTTCAATGACAGCTTCAGCAGGAAAAGTATTCTTAGCTGCCATCTTTTTTCCTTTCAGTACTTCAATATTCCATTCCACTCCCTCTTGGTCAGTCAGGATTCTACTAAGAAATCTGTTCACAGCCTTATTAGGATTCCCAGTAATAAGTATCTTTTTTCTTGCTGCTTTCAAAATTCTGACCTTTTAAACATTATAAGCTGTTAAATAACATTTACTGAAATTATATGAAATAATCATCATAAAATAAGACCACACTCTGCCCTCTTACTGATTTCTGGTTGCAAGATAACTTCAGTAATTGATGAGTTCTTTGGCTTCATTTTTTGACAGTTTGATTATTGTGTGTTTTGGTGAAGTCCTCTTTGATTTTAACCAGTAAAGGACTCTTTGAGCTTCATGCCCATCCATATCTTTCCCCAAATTTGGGGAATTTTGCCATCATTTCTTTATATAAACTTTCTGTCCTTTACTCTCTTCTCCTTCATGGACTTCCATAATCCTAATTTATTCTCTTAATCCTTCTCTTGATGGTTTTCCATAAATCCTGTAGGATTTCTTCATTTACTCCTATTTATTCTTTTTTTCTCCCATGATGTTTAATTTCCAATGTCCCATCTTCAATTTCACAGATCCCTTCTTCTGCTTAATCAAGTCTGCTATTGATGCTCCCTATTTTAAATATCATTTCATGCACTGTATTCTTCAGTTCTACAGTTTTTGGTGTTTTTATGGTGTCTAACACTTAATTTCTTCTTTTGTTCATGTAGTGTTTTCCTGATTTCATTGTGTTGTCTATGTTTGTAACTTTGTATCCTTGTAACTTTCTGAACTTATTTAAAACTATTAGTTTTAATTTGTTATAGAGCAATTTATAGGTCACCATTTCCTGGGGGACAGTCACTGAAAAATTACTGTGTTCCTTTAGTGGTGTCATGTTTCCTTGATCTTTCATACTTCTTGAATTCTTGCATTGTTTTCTTTTTATTTGGAGAAGCACTCACCTTCTCCAGTCTTTGCTGACTGGTTTCAGGAGAGAAATTCCTTCACCAGTATTTCAGGCTAGGGACTCTGATGTTCTCTCAGATCTTTTCTATGGATGAAACTTGTCCACACCTGTTGTTCCCTTAAGGAGATAATTTCTTGAGATAGTATGCCTTCTCTAGATGCCACAAAGCCAGGCCAGGTTCTCAGAGCCTCCTGTTTGTTTTCTTAGGTGCGAGTCATGAAAGTCTCAAGATTGTCCACCTTTCTGAATCCTACAGAGGTGATCCAGCAATCTGCATGTGTTTGCAAGGTCTCTGCAGAGATTATCACTAGCTTTTTAAAGCGGAGTACTTGGAGAGCCAGTCCCAGAGGGAATTAGGCATATGGAGAATTGGGCATTCTGAGAGCTAGTTCTGGTTGGGCTTGAGGCATTCCAAGTGGCTCATGGGTGAGCTTTTGATGAAGTCCATGATTCAGTTAGTAGAAACCATGGCAGTTCAAAGCTCTGGTTGCTGTGAGTCCCCACCTCTCTTCCCTGCTCTCACCCTCTTCTAAAAACTCAGGTATGTCGATCACCTCAGTATTCTGGAGGGAGAGAGCAAGTGTAATGTAGGTCTTTTGGACAGTGTCTTCTTTGCCTGGAGAAGGTGGGCACTCACTTATTATGTTCTCACTTTCCCTGTGGGAGAAATGATGAGCTGAAGGGGTCTCTCTTGGTACCTAACCGTGCCTCTTAAAAGAGGGCTGATCCAGGGAAAGGGTAATATTCTTCTTATTCTCTTAAATGTATCCTTAATGTTTCTTTTTTTCTTTTTAATTTTTTTTTTTTTACTCTAGTGATGTGTTAAACTTCTGTCAACTACTGAACTCCCACAAAAATACCCATGGGTGGTTATCAAACTTTATGCTTCTGTCGGGCAGCAAAAACTTCTATTTTGTCATCCTGCTAACACCATCTCCAAATTATATCTTTATATATTATAAGACTATCAACAAAATTTCATCATTGAGATTGTATTTTTATCAACTAGAAGGAAATGATGTTACAAAACAAATACATTTATACTTTTTTTAAATTTACATGTATACGTATCTTTATTGGTGCTCTTTATTTCTTCATGTGGATTTAGGTTACTCTCTGATGTCTTTCTATTTTAAAGAGAAGACGCTCCTTTAGCACTTTCTTTTTTTTAGGACGGGTCTAACAGAAATAATTTTTCGTGGATTTACTAAACTAGGAACATCTTCATTTCTATTTTTTGAATGATAGTTTTGGTGGATATAGAATTTTTGGGTAAGTTTTTCTTTCATCACTTTGAGTATGCACATTGTCTTTTGGCCTGCATGGTTTATGGTGAGAAGTCAGTTGTCACCCTTATTGATGGTCTCATGTATGTGATGAATCATTTTGTTCTGTCTTCAAGATTCTTTATTTGTGTTCGTCTTTTTACAGTTTGACTATAATGTGAATAGGTGTGGATCTCTTTCAGTGTATCCTACTTGGAGTTTATTGATCTTGAATACGAAAATTAATATTTTTCATCAAAGTGGGAAGTTTTGATTTTTTTTCAAATATTTTTTCTTCTTTGTTCTCTCTGTTCTGAGACCCTAATTCATGCATACATTAATACAGCAGATAGTGTCCCACAGTTCTCTGCAACTCACTCCATTTGTCTTTATTCTTTTTCTCGCTGTTACTCTGATTGGATAATCGCAATAGACGTATCTTTATGTTCACCAATTCTTCTTCTTTCTGCTCAAATCAGCTGTAAGAAAGGCTCTTGTCTAATTTCTTTTTCAATTATTTTATTTTTTATTTCCAGAAGTTTCATGTGATCCTTTCTTGTAATTTCTGTTTCTTTATTGGTAATCTATACTTGATATGACATCATTTTCATGTTTCAATTCTTCAGACCTGCTTTCCTTTACCTTTTTGAACATTTTTAA
>CAUYRT010061654.1:0-136766 GCA_963574885.1 Lepilemur ruficaudatus | reverse complement strand
ACATGAAACAACCTGTATGATCTCCAGGGAATTATGATAAAAAAAATTGTTAATTTCAAAATGGAATGTTTCATTCCATTTATATAGTTTTTTTTAAATTTCAGCATATTACAGGGGTACAGATGTTTAGGTTACATATATTGCCTCTGACTCACCCGAATCAGAGCTTCAAGCATCTTGATCCCACAAATGGTGTGTACCACATCCATTAGGTGTGAATATAACCATCCCCTCCTCCCCGCTCCCACCTGCCCAACACCCGATGACTATTACACTACTATATGTACATGTAACTGTTGATCAGTTAGTACCAATTTGATGGTGAATACATGTAGTGCTTTTTTTTCCATTTTGGGGATACTTAACTTAGTAGAATGAGTTCCAGCTCTATCCAGGATAATACAAGAGATGCTAGATCACCATTGTTTTTTGTGGCTGAATAGAACTCCATGATATATATATATATATATATATATACACCACATTTTACTAATCCACTCATGTATTGATGGGTAGTTGGGTTGTTTCCACATCTTTGCAATTGTGAATTGTGTTGCTATAAACATTCTAGTACAGATGTCCTTTTTATGGAATGTCTTTTGTTCCTTTGGGTAGATGCCCAGTAGTGGGATTGCTGGATCAAATGGTAGTTCTACTTGTAGATCTTTGCGATATCTCCATATTACTTTCCATAGAGGTTATACTAGTTTGCAGTCCCACAAGCAGTGTATGAGTGTTCCTATCTCTCCTCATCCACAACAACACTTATTGTTTTGGGACTTTTTGATAAAGGCCATTCTCACTGGAGATAAGTGATATCTCATTGTAGTTTTGATTTGCATTTCTCTGATGATTAGAGATGTTGAGCATTTTTTCATGTGTTTTTAGCCATTATTCGATCTTCTTTTGAAAAGTTTCTGTTCATGTCCTTTGCCACTTTTTAATACAGTTATTTGATTTTTTTTTCTTGCTGATTTTCCTGAGTTCTATATAGATTCTAGTTATCTTTATCTCACCTGTCCATAACAGTTTGTATCCAGGTTTTGGAAGGTAGTCCATAAGAAAAAGCAAAAGGATAGGACAGAATTTATAGACAACTATCTTCTGTCTCATACCACCCTATGGGTGAGAAACTTTCCCTTAACCTTCAATGAATTGCTCATTTGAAAGAAGGGCTTCCCACATACATGCCCTTCAATCAAGGGTGATGCACATTTCTCAGCTGTTGTCACTCTATCGAGCAGCACTTGAACGGAAAATCCAACTCCCAGAATATGTCTTAAAAAATGTAATTTGCTTTGTATAAAAGGTCATTTGAATCAATACTACTGTTAATATTATTCTGTACTTTGAACACTGACTGTACAGAACAACTGGCAACAATGCATGAAGTTCTTGAACTTATTTTGATAAAACTTAAAGGTGATCTATCTATCTTCCACAATTTAATAAAAGAAAAAAAATAAGAAATTCTCAGGAGAATGAATAGATATAGCTTTGATATCTCACTAATCACATGCAAAATTTGCCTAGTGTGCTTTTTTGGAACTTTTTTCTAAGTGCCAGCATAAATATTTTACTCCTATAATAGAAGAAACTACAGGATAAGCATCACATTAAAATTTAGATTAAGGTATGTACACGTTCCCCCAAACACATGCATAAGCACAGAAGCCACACTGATGTACCTATAGGCTTGATGATGACTGTGAGGGGAATGAAGTCACCGTCATAAAAATTGCAATGAAACCTCTACCTTTTGCACTGTGCAAAGTGAAAGGGTGGAGGTGGTTATGGAAATGAGACTGGCTCACAGAAGGTAATAGTTGCATAAGACAGTGGGTTGGTTTTGGAGATTTAATTTCTCTCTCTATTTTTCTCTCTGTGTCTCTTTTTAAGATCAGGAATAAAACATAGAGTATGCTTGACTATTCTAAAACATCTTGGGAGGTATTAGTACAGACACTCAGCCTCAAAGAAACTGATGACAATAGGTAACCATGAAGCAGAAGAAACTACAAAAGGGAGGTAGGAACATGGTGTCAAGCGAGGTGGTTGAAATATTCTAAGATAGCAGTATTGAGAACTTTCCCCAGACAAGAAGAGTTTACGCAAAAAAAAAAAAGAAAGAAAGAAAGAAAGAAAGAAAGAAAGAAAGAAAGAAAGAAAGAAAGAAAGAAAAAGAAAAAGAAAAAGAAAAAGGGGGAAAAAAGGAAAAGGAAAACTCATTAAACTACTGGGGCCAGACAGGCTATGGATCAGAGAGAAAGAGAGAGAGAGAAACATCTTTCAATTGTCTACTTTTAGGAAAGATGAGACTATGAAATAGTAAACATCTCTCTAGGGAAATAAGTTTGATATTTTTAAATGCCAAATGCAAACGATATTGTAATGAATATATTGCCTTACTTTTAAATATATTTAAAGTGGTTTATCTTTTGACTATCATATTTCTTTTAGTTAAAACTGGTGTTGAGTGATTTTTGGCAAATGTGGAATAGAACTGTAGCCTTTTCCAGTCTGTTTTTGCAGGATTTCTAGTGGCTTCTTTCCCTTCGAGAGCCAAGCAAATACTGCATCGTTATAGAGGGAAGTCTTGGGTTTTTACTGTTTACATGTGTCGCACGTCTCAGAGCAAGTTTGCAGGGATTGATAATACACCAGGTAACTGCTTGACTCATCAGTTCAAAAGCAGCCCTAGAGAAAAGGAATTCCCCATGAAACAGTCCAGAAGACAGGAAGCTGTTTATAAGCCACACTACTTCAGAGTACATGTGTAAGCATTTAGAAGGGCACCCCAAAGACACTGAGATTAATAGAAACTGTGCAGTAAATAGATGTTTAGAGACCAAATTGTCCTTATTTATTTTATAACCTCTCGTTGAAATTTCAGTGTTTCCTTATATCTGGAACCACCTAACTAGGTCTTTTATATTTAACACTTACCTGCCTACTTTGAGGTCACTAAAGCCCATTAAAATAACTTAGACTGATGTCCAAGGAAGCTGACATAGTCACTTGTCCCCACTTTCCTCCTCACTTTTTATCCCCTGCATGAGTAAAGAAACAAATTATCCCTTTATGTCTCAGGTCTTTTCCATTACCTAGCACAGGGCTCTGAATATTTTTTGGATACCAGGTAAATGCTTTGGGATAAAAATAATGAATATGTATCCTCTCTAGTTTTCAGAAATTTCATTACTTTTCTCTGAGAAAATGTTATTTTTAATCCTTAAAGTACAGTGGAGGAGAGAGACCCCTGAAGAGAAAGACCAAAGTGCTAGTTCTGCCTACTGAGCATTTCCATTTACTGAGTATGTTTTACATACATGATCTCCTCTCTCTTTTCATAAAAGCTCTGCAACAATCCACATTTTGCATGTGACAAAACTGAGACTTCCTAGGAAATATGTAGTAACTACCACAAAATCATGTAACTAGAAAGTGGTAGAAGCAGGACTTAAACCTAGAGACAGACCCACTCAAAAGCCCACCCTTTTCACTTAACTACTCTTGGTTCCACGCAGCTCTATATCCAAAACATGTCTCATCTCGTGTGTGTGTATGTGTGTGTGTGTCTGTGCACGTATGTAAGTGTGCGTGTGTACGCAAAATATGTGCCATCCCTCAAAGAGAGACGATGATTCTTGTCTACTAAACAGAGTTGATGCAAGAATGCATACGAAAATATCTGTAAACTACAAAATCTCAAAACAAAGTATTTTTCTATTTTATTATATAATATTTACTACATTATATTATATATCTTAATTTCACTAAACTATACTAGTGTTTTAGTTGTATTCAAAGTTTTAAGAAGTTTTGATTTGACTATAGCTTTCTATTAGAGGGTTTTTTTTCTTTCTTTTTTTTTTTTTTACAGAACTTTGCTGAAATTTTCCATTTGATTGGAGAGGAGAATTAACCATACTTTTCCAGAAAGATAAATGAGTTAAGAGAGGTAGAAGTGTTCTTTTCTCTGAATTATAACACAAGAATTCTGTTTGGAGCAGATATTATCATCTTTGTATCCACAAGGTGACTTTGGTAGATAAGAAGGAAGCTAGAGGTAGATGCCTCTTCTAGGCAGGACTTATATGTATTTCTTACAACTGCAAGGCCTTGGCATGAGTAAGTATAATAGAGTATGAAATTCTAAAGAACAGGTGATAGCAATGGACTTTGAATAATCAGGAAGGGACTTGAGAAAATAACAATGTGTTGCTGTTGTAAACAGGTGTTTTAAATGCCAGCATTGGTAGGAATGTGATTGTTCTTTCTTTAATCTGAAGGGACCCATCCCAATCACGGTGCCTAATTAATTTTTTGTAGATATTTAGTATTTGTTATGGAATAACAATAAAATTTAGGAAAACATGTCTTCTCTTCTCTTGGAAAACCAGGCACAAGGATGAGTACTGGAATATTGGTCTCCTTCTAATTGACATAGTCAGTTGAGAAAACCTACTGCAGTGAAAGTCTGAGCCTCAGACTTGCCATAGCCTCCTGTGCAGAATGGCACTAGGTGGGCAGAGTTTATCATTTGCATCAACCTGACAACAGCTGATTGATGAGTATGGATCATGTGACCCAAGTGCAGCAAATCTATGTGCTCACTAGTGGCCTAACTGGGATACTGATGACCAGCTACCCCAGTCGTATCTTCTATCTCAGGAACTTGGTGAAGAAACATAAAGATGAGCAGGTGATAGACCTAAGGCAGTAAGTAGAATTCATAAAACTATGAGTAAGCAAAAACCATGTGTAAGCAAAGCCCCAGTGTAGAAGTTAATTATAGTAGGAGCAGAGAAGCAGAGGTGTGGAGAGTTGCAGTGTCTCTGTAATGGTGAAACCTTAGCGTGGAGATCAGTGAATGCCTAATGCCTAATGCTGAAGGGTAATCATCAGGTCCCTAAGGCTGATGAACCTTAAAATACTACATGCCCAGTTCCTAAAGTCCCACTCCTAAGACGGGCTCCTGTCTCTGGGAACCTAGCACCACCATTGAACCTGTCCTTCTTTGAAACCTAGTAGTATAGATTTTTCTAGATTGTATAAAACCCAGATAAATAATCAAAATTCCTGACTTCCTTATTTTTATGTATATAAATTTTTATTATAAAATTTATATGTAATTTATAATATAAATAACAAATATAAAATATAAATATAATTTATATATAAAATTATAATAAATTTCTCTTTCTTAGGTCAACCAAGTGAATTTCTGTTCCTAAAAACTAAAAGCACCTGGTGCATTGTATTTGAAATACAACTACATACATACATACATGTGTGTGTGTGTAGTTATATATAAGGCCAATATTTACAAAAATAAGCTCACTTTCTATATATGTATATTAATATATATAGGCTTTATTTTTGAGGAAGAATGTTATAACTTGTATGATAAGTGTTTATTGAAAAATTAATGAGATAAAGGGAAAATGAAAAGAATTTTCTTTTTTTGCAAGAGGCCAGCCTAACTCATGATCAGCCCATTACACAGTATTCTTATCTGAGAATTTTAAACCACTTGTGCCCTCAGCCATAAAGTCTATAATAAGATTCTACATCATCTTTAGGTGACATAACAAGTAACAACAAGATTTTAGAGCATAGAAATTCAGTGTTTTATCCTGGCCTTTGCAAAAGTAGGCAAATTTGCTTGCTGACCCTTTGTATTAAAGGTAAAATGGGCTGCCCAGGAAATCATTCCATGGAAATAAAGCAAAGTCCTTGGGGAATCAGACTAGTTTCACTCCCTTCCCAGAGTTGGCAGAGTCTGGACGCTCTTGACCTGATGCCCTACTGCATGCCAAGTAGGTATAGTAATTTCATTTTCTTGAAAGGACTTTTACAGCCACAAATAGACCAAAATTAATCTAAGGACAACTTGAACTTGTGATTGAAATAAAACGGCTGTGTGTTTATCCAAAAGTAAAATTGGGATGGTTTATGCAGGATTTTCTGCAGACTGAGAGATAAGATGGTCAGCTCATTTCAACATATACATATTAATATCCTAAATTGCTACATATGTAAACATTAATAAGCTCATTTAGCAACCACTGAACTCTGCATTTTTCTAACACATTTGCTTTCATCTTTGCCCTGAAGATAAACAATTGGGGAAAAAAATCCATCATTTAAGTGTAATTAAGCTTAATAATTACCCAAACTTGTCATCCATCAATCATGACCAATAAAAACATTTCCAACCAACTGCTCATTGGGGGAATCACCAGCTATGCATTTATTATAACAAAAGAACCACCATTTCGTATATTAGTACATAACATCTCTTTGTTAAAAAACAACCGTGTTTGTTTCTTTCTAATCACATTTCCCAGTCGACTGAAAACATTATATGGACACCATTACTATAGAGTTGAAAAGAGGAAGAACAAATATCCCTAAACCTAAAATTCTAGTCCTGGCATGATACCCCCCCCTCAGTGGTCATTTCCTTCATCACAGAGAGAACAGAATGATTTGCAATGCGGATCTTTGTTAATCCAGATGGATGAAACCCAGTAAAAGCCTTAGATTACACATCTATCAGAATGATGATATACCTGTGCACTAATATTATAGAAAGGGTTCCCAGTGAGCTTTTGTTTGCTCACTAGGTAAGAAGGTATTTATGCGAGATTCTGAGTATTTAAATACCAGCACCTGCAGATAGTATTCTGAAGATTTCTGGTGACACGTGGAAACCGATGAGTAGAAAATGTTACCTCAGAGACTAGCACACAGAGGACATTTTACTATATCCCTACTTCCACATCATCTAAAAAGATATGTGTATGAAATAAATCTGCACTTGTGTGTGTATGTGGGCCTGTGAAGTGTGTGCCTGCACGTGCACAAATACGTCACCTCTGGTGGAATGACACTAAAAGCTCATATTTCTCTGTGGTCATTCAGTTGCTATACTCAACAAAATAGTAATATTGGCTTATCATTGAACAGTTTTCAAAACACATTCACATTATCTTATTAACTTTTTTGAATAGTCTCATGAAGTAGACAAAGAAGGTTTTCTAAATCTACAGAAGAAGAAATTGAGGCTTGCCCATGAAGACACAAGATATAGAAGTCTGGCCTCAAATCCAGGGCTGTGTATCCCACATCAGTGCCCATTTCATACACCTAAGAAGCCTCTTAAAGATCAGACTATTCTTAATTGTAATTTGCCAACTACCAGGTCTTCTATCCTAGCTACTCACAGTACCGGAAGACCTCATCTACTAGGATGTGCTGTCATTGATTCTGTTGGAAATGCTGAACAGCTAAATTCGCCATGCTTAGTACCCTCATTGCAAGGTCATTGACCATCTATCTTCCTCCTTAGTTCCTCTTTCCAAGCTCTGCTTTCTCTTTTCTGATCTTCACTCCTCCTCCTCTCTCTCTCCATTGGGCTCTCTAGAAATTCTGTTCCATGACAAATAAAGTTTCCTAAACCTTCAAACACTGTTTAAAGGCAGTTTCTTCATTTTTGCTTAACTTACACCTGATTTTTCCTCAAGGACACCACTTCCTCTGAAACTTTTAGAAAAGAAGAATGAATGTATCATGAACTCTGTCTTCAGGTAGGGATTATTTTACCTGGCATCATTATCATATAAACAAAATAAAGGTCATATAATGTAAAAAATATCATAAGTTTGTACAATATGCATTTGGACCTTATGATATTAGGTTGAGCAGAAATTATTTTCATTTGGCTGATGAGAACTCTTAGGCTAACAAAGACAGAATAATTCAAATAAAATGCAATAGTAGTTAATGGCAGAACTCATCTTCTTTGGCTTCCATCTTTCTGTTATTTCTTTTCAATTACATTGTTTCTCTGTCTTCAGGTCATCATTTTTAGTGAGAGAATTAAGAAATACTTCTGGGACAAGAACCCTCACGTTTTTCTCTTCTCCAATTAATCAGCATCTATTTGTCAACAAGTATTTAATTTCTAATCAGCTACATTTTAAAAGTCTAGTTATATAGTATTAGGAAATAAACCAGGGTCTATTATCTTTTTATTTGCAAATGGTCAAATAGTAAATAATTCAGGCTTCATGGAGCCATATAGTTTCTATAACAACTCCACATCTCAACCACTGAAGTTCAAAAGCAGCCACAGACTCTATGTAAATGAATGGGCATAACTATGTCTAAATAAAACTGTATTTTTAGAAAGCATGTGCACAGCTGGATTTGGCCCACAGGCCATAGTTTGTGGACCCATACAATAGGTTTCTACAGATGGGTAGGAACAGGGAGAAGGTGGTAGTGCGAAGGGTAGAAGATGTGCATGGAAGTTTCTACCAGGCTAGTCTGGATAATCATGTTTACCAAATAATGTAAAGCAACCTACCAACAGATGCAGAATGACACCCTATCAGACTAGGAATCCAAGTGGGCATGAGGGACAGATAGAAAGCTTTGCTCTCAAATCAGTACCACAGGAGCATCACCATTATGTCAGAATGGAAGGAAGGAAATGCACATTTAAATGTTGATTAATCACCTCCTAAATGTCAGATGCTCATTAGGACAATTTAAAGATAATTTTTCTTTATTCTTATAGTAACTTATTAAAGAGAGCATTATAATCTTTATTTTAAAGATGAGAAACAAAAGCTCGGAGAAGTTACATAACTTGACACTACTAACAATGGAGAGAACCAAGATTTAAAATCAGCTCTCTTTGCTATGCAAAACTACGTTCCTTCTATGACCAAAAATAATCTAAAAACCTAAAGCCCCCTACTGTGACCATAGGAGTAATTTGCCTTTGCCTTCCATTAGAATGTGCTACTTGATATAAAACTGCTAATTAGAAAAATATGCCCTTTTCTTTCCTACCTCCCCATCCCCAGTAAGGACCACTTGCAAAGATGTTAATAAGGACATACAGCAGGCATAATCAAAGCTCGGGAGCTCTCTATAGCTCCAGTGCTCAACACCAGAGGGATAAAGTGGGCATACGGTTGATTTAGTCTAACTTTATTTTTTTCAAAATAAATATTGAAATATAATTATCACATGTGGTAGCTAATATTGCTGTGCAAATTAATAATAGTGATTGATGAAATACTTTCTTTGTGTAGAAAAGCTGAGCTTCCACTTGCATAACAATGCATTTCCAAAAAGTTGGCATAAAATTACTTAACACAAATCACATTTCAGTGTAATAGGCAAGAGCCTCATCAAAGGACATACAATAGTATTTTTAAAGCAGAAAATCTTTCACTCATGCAAATAAGCATCTTCTAATTTACTTGTTTTATTAGAATATTATTTTGTATACCAGGGCTTCTCAAAACAAGCTTTATTTAAAAACCAGTGTGTTTAAATAAAAGCACTATGGAGAGATAGAAACATACTATTAAAGCTTCTTAACAGGATTATTTTGACTTCTTTGTAGGAAATTTTTGTGTTAACTTTGAGGATTATGCAGAAAGAAATAAAGTATCATATTACACTCTCAGAAGAGGCTAGTCAAAATTATAATTTTTATCTTAAGTATTGTGATCTAAATAGGCTAGTCTATACTTATTTGTATATTAGAGAAACTTGGTGTAACAACATCCTGCATCTACATCTGATGACAAGACACCAACATCAGATAATCCAATAGAGCTGTAAAAACTATGAATCGAAAAGAACGGGAGACATTTTTCTTGTTAGTTTCAGATTCATTTGTTGTTACTTGGACAAATATGACAACAGATGAAAAGTGCTGAATTTGCCCTTTTTTAAAATTGGGTTCAAATAACACATTGTTATCTAAATGAAAATCCCAAATCCTTGATAGTATTAATAAACAAACTTTTAAAAATATAATTATAAGCTATTGATCCCATGCCAAAAATATGCCACTGGTGTATAAATTAGCATGAGCATATGTTAATGCATAATTCACCATTTGCAACAGGGCTTTGTTGAAAAATTGATGAAAATTCATGAAAGAACCTTTCTAGATTAAGTTGCACGATAAACAAGTAACCAGAGGCATTCACAACGTAGAGAGTTAATACAGCTTTTGAAGTTAGCTTTTGTGCATTTTGTAGAATTATTATAACATGTATTTAAACTTCTCATCAATAATTTTATTACTTTGAATCACAAATATCTACATTTAAGTACTAAATTTGAAGGGATTGTGTGGTCATCTAGTCTTTATGAACCACCTACATCAGAGCAACTTACGTGTTTATTAAAAATATTCTTTATCCTGGCCCACCCCTAGCATGCCAGAATCACAGTGTCTGATGGGAAGCCTAGAAATCTATGTTTTCTCCCAAACACATCAGTGGTGTCTTATTTATTGTAAAGTTGACATCCAATCATGAAGAGTCTACAAATGAGACACTCAGGCCCAGTTCACTTCAGGCACCTAAAAAACATTGGCAGATCTGGGACCAAAACCTGTGTTTCCTTACTCCTAATCCAGTGTTCTTTGTTTATATTTCAGAGAATAGCAAGTAAATAAGAATGATAAATGAACTGTACATGAGAACAAATGATCCTTCCATACCGATGTCACCAGAATAATTTTAGCCAGTGGCCACAGCTAACACATGATTACTACAGCCAGGTCCTGTTCTCAGTATTGTGGTGCCAGAATTTCCTTTCTCATAGATTCACAATGAATGAATATCACGTCTAACTGCATCATGACTGTTGAAATTGAGAAGGAAGTATTAATTCTCTCTTGAGGTGGAACATAATTAATACTTCTTTCTCAATTTCAACAGTCAGGATTGAGCTTGAACCCATTATTTGAAGTGAGGTGACACAAGATCAGAAGAACGGGCTCCACATGTACTCGCCATCAAATTGGTACTGACTGATTAACACTAAGGTGCTCAAATGGTGGTGGTGTTCACCAGGGATTTGGGGGTTGGGGGGGTAGACCCACATCTGAGGGATGCAGTGAGCATTGTGGAGGGGAGGAACATACCTCTAACCCTTGCTAGAGAGAGGCAAAGATATAAAATGTAACCAAAATGTTTGTACTCTCATAATTTCCTGAAATAAAAAAAATTACCTTGAGAAGGTGAATTCTATGGATAAACAAATTCCTCCTCGGAATAGATAAACACACTTTATTTAATGACTATACATTCATCTAGCTACCAACCAGACAGTTACATCCGAGTGCAATTTTTTTTTTTTTTTTTTTCAGAATAGACTCTGTCTTTTGAAGGGTGGTTACAATTGCAATGCAATGACAAAGTGGCACTTGGGACAGGCTTGGAGTAAGATCACCTATTTAGCAAATAAAAATAGGATACTTATAGTATAAGTAACTATGGCAATATGCAATATTTGCTGTTTTTCTGAAATAAAAAATTTAACTGTGTATTCTATATTTTATATGGCAACCTTAGCCTGGAGAAAGAAAATAAGAGGGTTTTTTGGGAGGCTGTTGTTAATCCTGGATGGGGGTGGGGGAAAATCAGGGAATTTGGTGTAACTCTTGGGCTGTGCTAAGATACTCTACCAGGGAGACCACAGGAGGAAGCATCGTTCAGTTTGGCTATTTTGTTTAATGTTGGTCATGTCTGGCATTTCCATGGCATGTCTAGCTAGATCTAGACAAAATGCCTGTGAAAATTTATGAATCAAATAACAATGATGTTGTAGAAATGGTAGGACTACACAAATGTAGACAATGCCAGGAACGTATCTGTAGATAATTATCCCTGAGTAATATAACACTATGTCTTAATCTTGAATATCGCCTTGTAATTATTCAGTCATTTCATTATATCTCTCCTAATTTTCTAAGTCATCATTTTCTTAAAATTTAGGAATTTCTATTCTATCACTCTTTATAAAGTAAGCTTGCAGAAAATGTGCACTGAATAAGATTGAGGACTGAGGGGTTTTTTTTAAGCATGATAGATTTTGTCTAAATTATTCATTTATTCATTAATTCTTCCAACAAATATTTATTGAGTGCCACCTTAACTGCAATTTGCCTTGGCTGGAGAGGCAGTATTAAGATGAGAGACAGAAACGCAGCTACTAATTATATGAAGCTTTATGTCACCTTCAGTCAACATAGAAGAAAAAAACTATCATTTATTAATCAACAATCCATGAGACAAACCATTCACCTTTTTCAGTTTGGTTTTAAAATTATGATAATGCCCTCAAAATAGTGTAATTCTGATTCCTGTGTATCTTTCCCAAACTGAAGATAAACATAGAGTTTATGAACAGGACGAGTCCTTAAGTCTTTTTCATATACTGAATGTTTGTGCTCCTCACCCCTCCAAATAAATATGTTGAAGCCCTCACTCCCCAGGTGATGATATTTGGAAATGGGGTCTCTGGGAGGTAATTAGGGTTAGATGAGTTCGTAAGAATGAGGGCGTCATGATGGGATTAGTTGAAGAAAGACCATGTGGGCACACTGTAGGAAGGTGGCCATCTATAAGCCAGGAAGAGAGCCCTCACTAGCAACTGAACCCTGCCAGGCCTTGATTTGGGACTTCCCAGCCTCCAGAGCTAAGAAAATAAATTTTTGTTGTTTAAACCACCCAGTCCATGGTTTGTTATGGCAGCCCAAGCTAAGACAGCCTTAAATTATTCATGCTACAAGGCTTAATGTGAACCTCTGTTGAATCTATTTGACCTCCAGGTTGAGATACAAGTTGAGTTTCTTCCAAAATATTTTATTAATTTCCACTCAACATAAAATAAATTTAGTTAAATCTCAAAGAAAAATACTTATAAATCAAATATGTATTTTTTCAAGGACAGAGCATCATAGTCTGAATGTACACATGTGAAATGAAGAATAAGGAGAATATCTTTTAAACAAAACTAAGTCCCTCAAGAGAACTTTTGGCCTGAAATATATTACCATATATATTTTTGGCCTGAAAAATACACTATTTGTCTTAAACACTCCCCTCAAGTTTGCACAATTAAACAGAACCTAAAATTACTTATTAGAAAGGGAAAGGTACTTGGTAATTCCCAAAACTGCATGTAAGGCCAAAGAATTTGTTGATAGGTTTTTATCACAGCAAATGCAACTCATGCATGAAAATAACAACAGCTTTTTTTTAAAAAAAGACCACTATTATAAGGCATTTTAAACCAAAGTATTATAAAAGGGGGAAAATAATTTGATCCCCTGACACTTAAAATTATTAGGAAATTCTAAATGAATCATTGCCTATATTTCAAAATTAAAAGACCATGATCCATAATAGACATTTATTAAAAGGTATTTTGAAACCCAAACCAAAAGACCATAATTATCACAGGGGCAAAACCACACGTAAAATAATTGGATCAGTCGATAGGCTACCTTTTCTCCCCAAATCAGGGGTGATGTGAGGGGTTTTATAAAGTGTGGCCAACCCACAGATTTCTTTTCTAGCGGCATTATCCAGCAACTTGGAAATCTCTAGAAAACTCCACCATTAGTATCATTCCCTTTAGTGATCAACATTGGTTTCCACACAGCCAGAGTTAAACTGTATACATATTACCAGAAAAGTTCCTGTTGGCAAGATGGACAGGTATGAAAACGGAAATGGTTAGGTAAATTAACATACATTTCTGGACTATAGTAGCAACCACTTAGCCACAGGGTACAGCACACCTGGCGTAGGAGTGACCAGCCGCAGAAAATTTCTTGACAATGCAGAAGTCACCTCTCAGCCTTAGGTGCTTGTAGGAGGATTATGGAGCTGTCATTGCGGAGGGCAGCGCTGGGGAATCATATTTTGGAGGGCTTGGGTGAGGAGCAGCTTGGGGGTACTGGTTTAGGAAGAGACCCTGGGATGACTGGTGCTTCAGTAGGCTTTGTGTGAAGGCAAAATTAAGGCAAATTAATGCAGCTCACAAACCCTCCTCTGCCTCTAGTAATATTCTTTTTGGAAACAACTGGACATTAAATAAGTAAGCTTTACTTTTGAGACACAATTGGAGGAAAAGCCAGGAGAGAGGAGGATATAGCTCGCATTTTCCTCCCTGTCTGCCGACCCACCTTTTCCCTCTCTCACTGTCTCTTTGCTAAGACAAAACATCACAGTTCATTGTAAGTTCTTCCTCTCCAAGCAGTTTCCACTCGACTGCCAAGCAGCCCCCAATTTCAATGGCAATTAGCCAGATGTCAGCCATCCTCATATCTCCATTCTCAGTTCTGTATTATTTAGTCCTGGTATGATAACAAACCGAGGTGGATCTCACCAGGGCTCCACTTTGTAAACCTGCAAGAAGCCCGACGTGGAGACAAAGGATTCACAACAAAGAGGCAAATGGAACCAAATCCTCTCTTTTCCATCCTTTCCTTGTAAGTTTGTTTTACCTGTTTCTTTCTCACTTGTCCCTATCTTGTCACCTGCCCTGGGTCTCAGTGCAGTTTACTCAAACATCCCAAATAGTAAAGCTAATGGAGATGAACTATTTCAATCCCAACAGTACACTTGAACTACTGCATGTGTCTTTTTAAAATAGAGCATGTTTTCTTCTATATCAGCAAAATCTGCACTATTCCCTGGGGCCCTTACTTCTCCCATCAGCTTCTTTTTAAATATTTATATAAATAAAAAATGTCCCCACTGCACTGCAGTTCACATTTAACAAAGTCCCCTTCTTGGGGCATGCAAGACCTTACTTTATGAGCGAAATTCAGGTACAGAAAACAAAAACCTTGGAAAGCTATAGACTGAGCTTCAGAAAGGCACAAGCCAATACAAGGTCATTTCCCAATTTGGCAGGTATATTCTTGAGCTCTCCCACATAAGTGCATATTTCCAAAGGTATGTGGAGCTAATAAATAGGAAAATTGTCATTCAGAAAGATCTAATCATCTGAGGAGGAAACCTTTCTACATATTTTCATATGTTACCAAAATATATAATTAGCAAGATGGGTTTTCATCAACCTACTGAACTGCTTCAGCTCAGGGGACATGGTTAGAACTCTCTAGCTTTTGTTTGGGGTCACAAATTAATCAGTACCTCAAATGCTTAGACAGGTGATTAATCTGCCTGAGAGAAAAGTAAGGCGGGAGGAGCTCCAAACCAGCATGTAGGGGCAGGTAGACATTTTCTTAAAAGCAAATAAAACAAAAACACACCATAAGGGTCCAGTGGTTTTTCTCTCCCTAGGCTCTGTTGTCAACCATTCTCAGTTTACGAGTAAAGAATGGTTTTAGAAATTGCCAGGCTGTTCACTTTGCAGGCATGCACGTACACACAAGAGCAGGAGGAAAGAAAGTGAGAACAGAAAGTGAGAACTGAAATAAATATATGTCATGCAGGGCTCTTTTCACTCATATTTAGTTCCACCTGCTGCTCTGCACTTTTTCGAAGACTAGCACGGTTTTGTTTTGTTTTCTAAGATACATCAAGGCAGAAAGATTTCAGCTATTGTTATGGCTACGAATCCCTAAATGGAAGAATCTAAGAGCAAGATACACAAGGAGTAATTGACACTTTCTCCTACACAAATCTGCTTAATCCAAGTTGTTGACATTTTCATCCCATGTATTTTTTTGTTGTTGTTGCTGTTTTATATTTCTCTTGCCTTGAAGGCAGTGTCCTCCCTTATCTAAAGACACCTTAATCTGCAAGATGCAACTCTGGGTTCCACCTTTCCTTAGGAAGTCTACCCTGATCACTCCCAGCACATGGCCATGGCTTGGTCTTGTGAAATCTCAGACCTAGAGGGCACTGACTACATCTCATTCCTACTCTCCTAACCTACAGACTCAAACCCTATAGATGACCAGGAATTATTTCTATTAATTTACAGATAAGAAAGATTGCTATCTCCAGAAGTGTTACTTTTTTTTCCAATTTGAAGAATCAAGGATTTATTAAGGCAATTAGTACCACACTTTGAGGAAAAACAATGCCACCATCTGGAATAAGAACAAATGGAGGCGAACAC
This sequence comes from Lepilemur ruficaudatus, assembly GCA_963574885.1. Lineage (NCBI taxonomy): Eukaryota > Metazoa > Chordata > Mammalia > Primates > Lepilemuridae > Lepilemur > Lepilemur ruficaudatus. The sequence goes on along the minus strand of CAUYRT010061654.1, from coordinate 120,836 downwards.
AAGAATGTACTTAACAACACGGTTCACAGTGGCCAAAACTGAAGGAAAAAAATGTCCATCAACAATGAAGTAAACTGTAGTGTAATAATTCAAAAGAATACTGTGTAGTAATGAGAATGCATGAACCAGAAGCAGTCAACAGCTGGATAAATCCAGACCCCAGACTTTATGTGTTTTATGATCCCACTGATATAAAGTCCCCAAATAGACACATTAATTTATGGTGCCAAACTGCTTTCCAGTGTCTCTACCATTTTACACACCACCAACAACATATGAGCGATCCAGTTTCTCTGCATCCTCACAAGCATTTGGAGTTGTCACTGCTTTTTACCATAGCCATTCTGTTAGCTGTGTGGTGATGTCATACTGTGGCTCCAGTTTGTATTTACCTAATGACTAATGATGTTCATGTGTATCTGCCACATGTATATCACTTTATTTACCAATTTTCTAACTGGATTGTATGTTTTTACTGTTGAGTTTCTAGAGTTTCTTCTATTTTTGTGGGTAAGTCCATGATATATATTAGTCTGTAGTTTTATTTTTTTACTGCATTTGTTTGTATTTGGCATCAGGGCAATACTAGTCTCATAAGATGAGATAAGAAAGATTCTCTCCTCTTCTGTTTTCTGGAAGAGATTGAGTATTTGTTTTATATTTTTATAATATATTAGTATATGATAAATAAATATACATAGATTGAGAGGTCGTGTTCAAACATTTTTGCCGATAGGATTCAGTATCACTGAAGTTGAGGGACTCTAAACATGGCACTGTTTCTACTTATTTTTGATCAAACCACTTATTTTGTAGAGCTTTGATCTTCTCACATCCCATTTGAATGATAATGAACCAATCACATTTGTATTTCTATTCTTATGCCTGGGAAATTTGAAAGGCATACGGAAAATTATACTCAGTTGATAACATACCCATTTGATAATAAGAAACAACAGAGTTTTTTTTTTTTTAAAGGTACACAGCTCACATTTTAAGGAGACAAATAAACAGTCTCATGCATACAAATAAAACCAATCACATTTTTACGTCTCTAACCCAGTGGTTTTCAGCTGAAGGTAATTTTTATCCTCCACAGGGGACATTTGACAATGTCTGGAGATATTCTTTAGTTGTCAGAAAACTGTGAGAGGGAGGAGTCTGTCCTATTGGCATCTAGTGGACAGAGGTCAAAGATGCTGTTAAACATCCTGCAATGTACAAGGTATCACCTCACAAGAAGGAATCATCTGGCTGCTAATATTAATAATGCTAAAGTTGAAAAATGCTGTCTAAGCAACCCTGAATCTTTTAATACATTCCAAAATATAACTTCATAGCTCCCTTTCTCTCCATAATATGTGTGTGTGTGTGTGTGTGTGTGTGTGTGTGTGTGTGGAGAGAGAGAGGGAGAGAGATGATTTTATCAAAGAATAATTAAATGGGTACCATATTTTATTATGAGAAGAGTTCAACTCTTAGGAAAATTTTCTTCAATAGATTAGAAATGTTTTTAAATGCTAAACTATCTTGTGGAAGTAAGAAATCAATCTGAGAAAATCAAAAAGAAAGAAAGCAATAGGAATAGGTGATACCTATAGATTGTGAAAGTAGAACATTACAAAAAAAAAAAAAAAAACAATTATGGTGTGATGGAGTGTCTCCTTCAGGTTACTTCTCACCATCCTGACCTCCTCCTGCAGCACTTCTCTGTTAAGCAAAATGAAACAAACCTCTAAAGACTTTTGCTGGACATTTGTAGAATCTGATTGAGAAGTTAACAGGGAAATAAGGAGCACAGGGCCCATCGATAATCTTGAGTAGAGTCTGACAACCTGAACACCAGGTAGTGTTGGAAGAACAAGCCCTAGTTTTAGAGCCAGAAGTCCTTGGTTTGCATCCTGACTCTCTTATCTGTTAGCCTTTGATCATTAATAAATACCATAACTTTATTAAGTATTCAACAAATATCATTTTAAATCATACCTAACTACCTTCTAGTGGGGAAAGGAATATTTATCTCAAAGGTTTCCTTAAAGAATAAATAATAATTATATGATTCTATGATGCCTAATATAAACAAGGAACGATTCTAAAAGCTTTACACATATATCAACTCATATGGCCCTTTGAAGTAGGTACAAGTATGAATCCCATTTGACAGAGGAGGAATTGAATCACAGAGAGATTAAGTTATAGGTCTAAGATCACATTCCTAATAAGTGATGGGTCCAGGATAGACATCCAGGAAGTTGTGTCCCATAGTCTGGGAAGTTGTATTGCCAAATACAAAAGCAAGAGGCACATGTAAGGTGTTAGTATTATGAGACTTCTTAGAGAAAAACAAAACTAAACTAATCATTCATGACTATCCCTCCTTTACAAGCAACCATCATTTCTTCCTTGGATAACTATGATAGCCCCTTAAGTGGTTTCCTGCTTCTTTCTTGTTCTACCTATAGTCTTTCAACCCAGAGCAGCAAGAATAATCCTTTTAGGGGTCACAAGGACCACAGGTCCACAAGGATCTATATTTTCTACTCTTGGCTCTCTCTCCATGTCTACCTACTATCTTCATTTCTTTACTATACTTTGGTCACACAGCCTTCCTCATATTTCTTAAATGAACCAAAAATATTCTAGCTTCAGAGTATTTGTAAGCACTCTTCTTCCAGACACCACATCTAAGACAAGTCATCCTGGACCAGCCACGGCATTCACACCAGTGACACTGTCAATCTCTATCCCCTTGTCATGCCTTAATGCACTACTATGCATTTACTTGTTTATTATCTGTATTTTTTACTAGAATGGCAACTGTGTAAGGATAGGGCTTCTGCCTATGGGATGCTTATGGCTTAAGAAGTGGCTAAATGGAGCAAGGAAAGAACATCAGTTGGTGAGAAGTTAAAAGCAGGTGTCCAGGACACTGAACACAGCCCTTCTAGTAAGAGGTAGCCACGTGATTATGTGGGAGAGGAAGGCAGGCAGGAAGTGATGGCCACGTTCACTTAAATCATGACACTAAGATGAGATAATTTCCCCAGTAAAAAGCAACAGCTAAGGAGGAAGTCTAGATGGAAGACCAGGCCACAGGAATGGCAAGCGCATGTACAAAAGGCTAAGATGAAGAAACCAAAATAACAAAATAGAGCAAGTCTTAAGCCCCTATTTTACTGCACGCATTATCATAATGCTGACATCAGCCTCCCCCGTGAGATCATCAGCTTCTTTTGGGTAAGGTAAGAATAATAACTTAGACTTCCTGTATCCTCCTAAGTGGCCAGCATTGTCAAATGGGAGCTTTCTTTACATTATTCAGTTTTATGAAAAGCAGGAGTTTTATATATCATGTAAACAAATTTTAAAAAACCAACATGTCACACCCTTTCAATGGCTTCATGAAGCTCTTCTTAAATTCAGAAGAACATGTGAAAAACAGGGAAGAAAATAGCATGTTAGTATGGGAAAGCCAGCCCTGAAAGAGAAACTCTCTGTGTTCTGGCCCAAACACATTTCTGATTAGTTCTAATATTTTAAATAAATTAGTTAATATCTGTGTGCCCCATTCTATTTGTACATGAGATTAAAATGTTGTGAGATTAAAATTTAGGGAACTCTCAAGCCGAATTCTCGACTTTGGAACTAGTGACACTTGGTGCTGGATAATTCTGTACCGAGGAGGCTGCCTTGTGCATTGTAGGAGGTTTAGCAGCAACTCTAGCTTCTATCTATTAGATATCAGTAGCATCCCTGTGACCCCCAGGTCCTGACTTAAAACATCTGTAGACATTGCTAAATGTCCCCTGGGTAGTACAGTCACAGCACCCCTCTTTGGAAAACCATTGCTTTACATTTTGGATACATTATTTTCTTTTCCACATTGAAAAGTTACACGTCCCAAATTAGGGAATCACTTTCTTCCCTTCTTTGGAATTATTTTCTAGAGCTTCTATCTACATTGTTTCCCCTCTAAAACTGGGCCATAAGGTCTCTCTCTAGACAATCTAGTTAAAGACCTGGTCTGTTGTATTCACCTTGAAAAAATTGTAGACAAATTAGTTGTTTAACCTCTAGCTGTGCAAAGAAAATTAATTCTGTCATTTCAGTTCCCATCATTACCACCTAATCCAAGAAAAACCTCTACCCTCTTCTAGCCACTTTTAATTTGTAAGTTTAATAAACAGGTATATTTCATTCAGAGATCATTTGAGATCAGAGACCATTGAACCACAGAAAAAGATACAATAGGAAATTATCTCTTTTGGGCACCCTCAGAAATTCTGGGAAGATCCTCTCTTGCTCAGAAATAATATTTCTAGTAGAGTATATTCCCTATGATAAGGGCACAAAAAGCTGTTTCACAAAAATATACCATAATTGCACTCCATGGCATGTACTGTCTTAACTAAAAGTTGCATCAGTTCACTCTCCGTGGCTTAGGAAGGAAGATGGAACTCAGAGTCAGGAAGGAGTGGGAATGAGGGCACCACATGACGGGGCGGTGGGTGAGGAGGCATTCTCCAGGCAGATGGGGTACTAAATACAAGGTCTAAGGGGTAGCCCAGATTGGTCAAGCCCAAATTCATCAGCATGAGCTAGGTTAGGCAAGAAAAACAGCATTGTGGGGAATCCAAGGCCACTTATCTACAAAGAAGGGAGGCAGGCTGACACTTGCCATACGGACATAGATGTCTATGAGGACCTGAACCCACGGCTGTTATGCAAGGAAATGAGGCAAGTTCCAGCCACTGGGAAGAGCGGTGACAAGGATGCACACACTCTAGCTGGCAGGACCACATTGTGAGAAGGGTTTCTGTCTTAAAACAGGCCTGGGTGACAAGAGAGGCTAAACTGAAAAAGCTAAGAAGTGGGCCTGCTCAGAAGCTCATTCACATGGACTGGACTTAACCAGGAGAAGGGCTACTTGGTTCGTCCACACAGGTGTAGGATCTCCTGAAGGTCTCGCTGCCTTCAAGGTCATTTGGAGAAACATAAGGCCACAAGATCCTAAATCACAGTAAATCTGATTTTATTAAATAAAAAAGTGTAAATTCAGGTGAACGGGTTCATACTAGTGACATTCAGTGAGGACTGGAGTAGAAACTGGAGTGAACTAAGTGTTGTAGGACACTTGTTCATGTGGGGATGAGGTTCTGGAAGAGATGGAAGAACTCAATGGGCTGTGAGCTGACATCACTCTCGGAATGGTTACGAAGATCTTCCCGAGTAGCTCTCATTTTTGTGAGTAAACTTAATAAAGGCTTGTTTATAAACACTGTTAATTGTTCTCATCCTATCCATTTGTAGTCAGATCAGTGCTATCCAACAGAAATATGATATGTAATATGAGCCACAGATGTAATTTAAAATTTTGGAGTTGCCACATTAACAAAGCAAAAAGAAACAAGTAGAAATATTTTTACTAATCTATTTTATTTTAACTCCATATACCCCAAATATTTATCAGTATAACACCTATCAATATTAAAAATTTATTGAAGAGCTCTTTTACTATCTCATTACTAATGAGATTTTTGTATACCAATGTGTATTTTACATTTACAGGACATCTCAATTTGAATGCAACATTTCCACTGGAAATGCTAGATCTGAATTTAGATTTTATAAAATTTACAGCTAAAAAAACAGATTTAGATATTCAAGTTGTTCCAAATGTACTTCAAAAACTGTTTTCCATTAACTAAACTGAGTATTATAATAGCTTTTAAATTCAATTAAAATTAAATAAAATGGGAGATTAGTTTCTCAGTCACATCAATCACATTTCAGGTGTGTGACTGTTGTATTAGACAGTGCAGATCTAGATTGTACCTCTGCCTAAGCAATGTGTTTAAGTATTTCAGAGCTTATGTGTAGAGGAGCATCTTATTTGTTTGAAAATTTCTCCTTTCAAACTTGAAGAAATCTTGTGCACTCGTATTCTAGGATTAGGTAACTTTGTCCTCTTTATGAATGCTTTTAAAGTTTTTGATTATATCACTTCTAAGTCTTAACATTTTCTGAACATAAATCCCTAATCTTGTAAAGTCAATTCTGCATGGAATCACTGTATATCCCCATTGAATTGAGTTACTGTTCTCTGGACCTTCTCTGGCTTTTTCATATCTTTTATTTGATTCAGTGACAACATATGAAAATAATATTATAGGTGTGGGCCCAACATTAATTTAACATAAAAACGTGCTGTGTAATCTGAAATCATAAATATCTAAAGGATTATTTTTTATTTCAATAGACTGGAATTGAGAATCTTTTGGCTTTTGAGGGGAATTAAGTGTGTTAGCAGTAATGATAAAGTGTATAAAGGTGATTCCCTACTCCATGCAATACATTTGTAATTACCCTAACATCAGGAGACCTTAAATTTAACACAAACTAGTAGTAGGGGAAGCATTACCCTAAGAAGAACAAAACAAAACATAAAACCAGACATCCTGCTTCTCTAACTTAAGGTCACTTAATACTGGGTTGCACAGGCTAGAATGAAATAATTATTTTATTTTCTAACAGCAGAGGGAGACCAGAAAAAAAAAAAAAAAAAAAGCTTTGATACAAAAAGACCCTGTGAGGATTCCATCACCCCTAGAAATGGTAGATTTTGATCTATCTGAGAGAGCAAAGGAAAAGATCTAGCTGGGGGCACGTTGGTAGACAAAAGATATACTTCCTAGACTGGTTTCACTTTTGTGGCCCTGGCTGGGAACACAGGAGATATAATATTTTACTTCCTTTTGCCACTAGCTAAATTTACAGTTTGGCAACTGACAGGTTAAGTGTCGAATTCAGCGAGAGAAACCGCTGGCTCATTGGAAGTTTTCTTACAGGACTAACTTTCTCTGATTGAGCTTCAGCCATTATACTATTCAATCTCTTATCTATGATTTACATATTAAGAATGCAAATGCTTAATCTCTTCATGGTCAAAGCTTTTTATACACCAACCTCCGGTGCAGTCAGTGCTGTACTAATTTACTTGCAAGCACTGTGCTAATATATTTGATTCTGAGAAATTTGAGATGATTAGGAAAATAACATCTTAGTCCTGTTCACCAGACTTTGATTCTTTTGACAGAAATTAATTAGTTCAACCTGATTGGCTCACTTTAATAATAATAATAATAAGGGGGCATCAAATACTAAAGCCCAACAGAGAATAAGACTCCTAGGAAAGGATATGAGATTCCTATTAGGCTATAAAGGATTAGCATCTTATCTCAAGTTAACAAACAGCCTCAGTGTATTAGTCTTTTTAACTATTTGGTGTCCATTTTGCATCTTGCAATATATTACCTTTGGATTGACACCAATGCTCTCTTTTAGAGGCACTTTTTTTCTGTCTACCTACCTCTCTTTAATCAATAGAAATCATCATCAATTTGAATTTAAATGCAATTATCTAAAGTATCAATGACACACCTATAACAACTGTCACTTTAAATTCCCCATGTACTTTATTGTTCAAATCATTCTTTAAAAATTTTGCCAAAACGGATAAATAATTGTATCTATGACCAGCAATGACAGCAGAGATAATAAAATAGCAATATCCAGTAATTATGGTCTCATTAATAGCAATGCTGAATACCTATTCCTCGGTAAGGAGATGCTATTTCCAGAGGGAGAGAGAAGAGGATTTATAGACTTAGATGTAGATTTTTAAAGAATAAAATCACATAGAATTAATCATAGTGACTAATATTGAAGTAACATAGGCAATCACCTTTGGTTTAATAAGTTTCTAATATTAGACAATAGATATTGCTTTATTTGTCTTGAAAACATACAATCAGAATCTTCTACAAAGGCAATGATAATAATACAACCTAGCCATTTATATGGGTATGCATTTTAAGTGGTATTTGTGTACCTTTTATTTATTACTACATTCCATCCAGCTAAACTCTATTATAACACAAATCATGTTTATATGAGTTTGTACATTCCAAGGGTCAACCTGAAATATTAATAGTTAAAAAAAATCTAATGGATTATAAATTCTCCTATGCATTACATAAAGGCTTTTATTTTGAATTGTGGACATTAAAAAGGCATTCCATTGTTGCTGAATATTTCCAAATTTCAGCTTTGTTAATTAGTCCTTAAATGTGTCACGGAGCATAGCTTTATGCAAAATAATTCATCCACCAAATTATCATTATAGACAATTAAAATACCTAACTGCAAAACAAAAGGAAGACAAATGCTACTCTAATAATTTTCCTATGGGAATTTGGTATTTGCATGGGCAACAAAAAAAATAATGATGCTATGATCACATTTATAAATTCACACTTTTCTTAACCCTGTCAGGCAGGTCTGTGAACATGGTGACATGAGTAAATGTGTTTTCTCACAACCAAAAGAAGAATTTCAATAAAATTTGCAAATTTTTATAAATGACCTTCTTAAGCACAACTGGTATGCATTCACAAGTATTTCAAAAATATCACAGCTGTTTCAGAATTTCTTTGATAAAAACAATGGTATTTTGGCAGCATCAGATGTGCACAAGAAGGGTGGTCATCCTTCCAATTTCTACTCATTATTTTCATGATTTTAATTTTCAAAAGTAAATCCCTCCCTTGACACAATGTGTCACAAGACAGACAAAATAGAAATCTGTGCATCTTCATTTTTTAGCTTGAACTCAATTATCTGATGGATTTGAATAAGATAAAGGGCAAACTTTACAAGTTTTCTTTAATCAAGATGCCAACTGTTCTTTTTGGCTCCTCCAGAAATGAGAAAGTGATTAAAGAATCTAAATTTTTCCTGATATTCATGTCCTTTGGTGGAGATTCAATCTTTCCTTTCAATATTTTTTTTTCCTAAAAATTTAAATGTGTTGGAGAAGAAAAAGAGCCCAGGGGAGAAGAACTGTTGAAATCTAAACCGTTCTGTAGCCATGTGAACTGGACAATTCTTTTATCTTGTCTCTGTCTTAGTTTCCTTGTTAGTGAAATGGTAGAAATGAGGATTGCCTTCCTTTCACTGGAACTGGGGAGGGATGGAAAGAGGGAAAAGTCAATCAGACCCTGGTTAGGATCTCAGAGACTGAAGAGGGTGGTGGGGGCTTAGTGGTAGAGACAATCCATTTAGGGAAAGTTGAGAGTAGAGGGTGTTTTTGTTCTGCCTCCCACATGAAGTATTTATAACATACACATCTCTAAAGAGCTCCCCATTTCCCCACGGTAGAGAACGGTACAGTAGAGTCCCTTGCATAGGATGCCCCAGCAGATGGGTCTAACCCAAGTAACCTGACTACCCCAACAGGGCTCAGAAAGCAGCCAAATATCTTCCTCAAGTGACCAAAAGTAGTATAAGTGAGACACTCAACATAGGTGAACCAAGAGGTTCTTCTGGATTAATATGGAAGAAGACCCTGCAATCAAAAGACACATGCATTGGGTGCTCAAGGTTTGGACAAGCACACGGTCATCTCAGAACATGTTAGCATGAAACAGTGACTAAAGCCAAGGACAGATGGGCCCATGGTCATCTCAGCAGAGCAGAACACAAAGTGAACTCTGTCACCAATGTTACAGAGGACATTAAATAGGCTCAACTCAGACACAAGGATTCTGAACACAATCACATGTTTTTTTCTAATATATATTTTTACATGGATAAATGTGTACTTATCTATGTATAAATATACAGTATATCCTGAATTTTTTTTTTTTTTTTTTTTTTTTTAGTTGTGGGGGGTTTAGATTTGGGACAAAAAATACACTTCTTTGCTTAGCCTTCTTTTTGAGAACTGGCCATGCATTTTTAGATCAGCAGAGTAACATGACTATAAGAAGGGTGACGCTCAGTCCCAACTTGCCTAGAACATACAGCGTGTTGACTAATACCCCCCCCTTCACTCTCAAGAGAGTTCTAATTTAAACAATGAATCGCATAGTCATTCAACTTCTAATTCCTTTTTTTTTGTCATCTTACTAATAGAGCATTTCACCATGGTATCAAACAGATATGACTTTAAAATGTTGTTATGGTTGTTTAGGTTTTAAAAAACACAGTGAAATAAATAAGAAATTAAAAGAAGATCCTGCGCAATTCGATTTGGAGCTTCAGAACTCTTTGAGAAGCAAGGCAGCTTCAAATCAGTAGTTTGCATTGCTGAATCAAAATTTTAAATGGCAAATGTATGACAAAAGTATGACAAAGGCAAATATGACAAAGGCAAGACAGCAAGAACTAAAGAATGCAAATAGGAGGAAATGCAAAATATTGTTTTGGTCTATTTGGAAATTCTCCCAGGATGTCACTGAGTGTTCTTCACCATCTGATTCTGAATGCCAAATATATAGAGTATGAACTCCCGCCTCAGGGCTTTTAGAATATCCTGGAAAAGTTATGTAGGTTACTGACTTGTGCTGTGTAGGCAGAAAGATAGACTTCGCATGTGGCAGGGCAATAAAGCAAGTATTTGTCAGCTTCCAAATTGGAACCAACAGTGAATTGGCTATTTGCACCCCTGCTATTTCTATAGATATGATGCAAGCATCCTTTACTCCTCTATGATAGATGGAAGATCAATTCTACACATGTGGTAGCCCAGTATATTTTACCATTATATTATCTTATAACAAAAAGAAAATCTAAAATAGAAACCCACCGAACAGGCTAGGATAATAGCCCACTCCCTTTCCTAAATGGATATATATTAGGAAATTTTTTTAATAGTGTTTATAATCAAAGAAATTTTAAGATGCAAAGGTTCATGAAAAGGGTATCAGCAATGAATATCCACACCAAGGAAACAAAAATAGTTAAGAAGTACTTATTTATAACTCACAGGCTGTGAGATCTATTCAATACTCTTATTCCTACGGAGGTGACTTGAACCTTTTCTGCTTTATTTACTCTGACAGTCCTCTTCTAGATTGTAATTTCTTTAATTCTAACTTGCCCAAATAAAAAGGCTTAGAACCAAGTTATTCACTGGAAAATCTATAAAACAAACTTTTACACAAGATCAAGTATAAAATCAAGTTTCCAAGGTGCTATATCTTCTGAACATGCATGAAAATGCAGAGCTGTGGGTCAGGATCTCAGAGCTCCTCATCTGTCTATCCATTAACTTTTACCCCAAGAATCACCAGATGTTCAGATAATTTTTAAGCCCTCTTCCTTATTTACAAACTGTGAGTCCTAAAGAGATAGCATCAGTCTAATTTTTAACTGCTCTATCCATGTAATCAAGATAACATGGACTGTCCAAAGATAATGAGAATCTGTATACACAGCAAATGGCACATAGTAGATGAATAAATATTAGTCTGTTTTCCATCGTATGCTCCAGGAGAAGAAACTGTGTACTATTACCTTAAGCAACAAGTAATTAGGGCAAATGACCACTCAGCAATTCTGATAGCAATGTATTAAAGAAAAAATAAAAAGGGGCCTCAGAGATGATAGATATGGGCTTAAATCGTGACTCCTCCATTCCCAAGTGGCATTCCCTAGCACGCCACATCCATTCTCTGTGACTCAGTTTCCTCATTAGTGAAAACTCAGCAGCGATGACCAAGCACCCACCCAGCACTGATACTCTATGATTCCATCTTCTCTGTTTCCCAAGTAACAATTCAAAAGATCAAAACTCAACTTGATAGCTATTCTTTCTCTTTTTAAGAAAAAAACATTACCTCTGTGGCATAAACTTCTGTTGAGAGAGACAACATAAAGGCATTTAGTTACTTGTGATACATGCATATCAGGTGTGCTTAGAGGTTTACACTCAAAAAAGGTAAAGAGAAAGCAATTGTATTTGAGGGGCTGCGGCAAATTGATTCTGGCGTACCATTTGTTGCATGATTTACTGTACTCCAATTCTTTGCCAAATAACTGCTCCATCTTTAATAAAAGTGTACTGAGAGTCCTTAGGAATAAGAGCCCTGCTCCTTATCATTTCAGCAACAACGTGTAAAGCCATGCACTTGGCTGAACAGAAACTGATGAACAAAATCTCTAATACAAAATTACCAACGTGCAAGGATTTCAAATAAAGATGCTCTTACTAAGAAATGACTTTTTTTTCCTTCTCAATTTTACACAGTTATTCGGGGGAATCTGTGACATATTAGAACCCACGGTTATTACCATAATTTTCATGTGCATCACAAGTTACTGACCATCTAACATGTGCGTGTTTCAATCATTTTGTCAAGTGCTGTGTATATGTTGTTTAATGCTTCCAATTCCCTAGAGAAATAAATATTCTATCCCCATTTTGCAGCTGAGGAAATTGAGAATCAAAAAGACTAAGTCATACAACTCAGAAGTATTCTTATTCTCTCTCCCTGCAGCTGGATTTAAAAAAGAAAATCATTTCACACCCATGAGAGAGACATTTTCAAAAAAGCTTTTCAGAGCTCTAATATTAAAAGAAATGTTAATGTATGCTAATTTTAAATGACACAAGTTAATTTTTAATAGAAAATTGTATTCATCTGAAGTGTTTTGCATGGAAAGACAAGGTAGAGAGAAAAAATATCCAGGACGCCAATCCAGAGGTTATAGAGACATTCTTACTAGCGCCAAAATAATTGCACAACAAAGGAAGCTTCTTTGGCATTGCCTGCAACGTGTGTTACGATGGCTCTAATTGTTTCTTTTTCATTTACTCCAAATTAAATCCTACAGGACTGCCTGCTTCCTCACATGATAAATCCAGAGTGAATGAAATATCAAGAGGTGAATTCCTCCCTAAGAGATCACTCCTTCCGGATGCTAATGCACAGCTCCTGCTCGAAGTGCTTCTCTTCAGAGTCCTCATTTGCCATTCATGAATCCTTTACATACGTCCTTGCACCCCTGACTTGAGGCTGCATTGTTTGCAGGCATTTGACAAGAGCTCACCTCGAGCAGGAAATACAGGGTGCAGCCACTTTGTGGTGAATGTTTGTAACACAGCAAGAACACTGGTGGCCTGTCACTTGCATTTTTCCTTGGTGTGAGAAAAAAAATCTAGTGACAATTATGTTTCTAGAATGATACTGCATGTCTGAAGGCATCATGGCATCAGAGACCCTGGCCCCAGCTAAAAATATGGAGTATGTAAAAGAGTAGAAGCAGGGAAAGGTGTTAATTCATGCCAATTCTAGCCAGAAGCCAGGAAAGCATTTGAGATAATATATAGGGTTTATCCCTAAGTCATTCACTCTCTCCTCAGGCTTTAAGTTGTGATTTTGACATAGATAACCTCTGAGAATGATTTATGGAGACCTGACCCAAGTCCCCGTCTGTTTGCAGCATGAGTCACTAATGTAAACATTTCCAAAGCAAGTGAGGGGAGCTCTGTATAGGGAGTCATAAAAAGAGACTGGGCAAAACACTAGAAAATATACAGGAGGGAACAACACAGAATGGATCTCCCGGGAATCAACTCACAGTGACCTCATATTTAAGATGGACTGTTGACAATGTTAAAACATTAAAGGTAAATAAAACCCACTGAAACATCTTTGTTAAGCAAAGAGCTGTGTTAATGAGGGCTGCCAAATAGGTATCTGATACGGGAAAGAGGAAAAAGGACATTGTATCAGAAGATCAGGAAATGGAATGGCTGGTCGTCTTTTTTCTTATTTCAAAAAAATTCGGGGTTACAAGTGTTTTTGTTACATAGATAAATTGCATCATGCTAAAATCAGGGCTTTCAGTGTACCCATCACCAGAATAGTGTACATTGTACTGAGTAGGTATATTTTTATTCTTGTTGCATCAGGAAAGTAGATGAAATAGTAAAGGTAGGAGCTTCACTAGAGCCTACGTCACTGCTAAATTCCATACACGAGAGATCTGGCGCTTCGAACTGGGCTCCTAGTGAATAATTTTTAATCCCTCCATAGAGAAGGTGGCTATATCTTCACATCCACCTCCTCCCTCATCTTAGAGTAAGAAAAACAGACCAAAAGGATGCTTGGGAAGCCTGAACTCCCTTAGCACACTGGCAGACTCGAGAGCAGGAATGGTCAGCCTGTGTCATTGCTAGTTGGCAGTCATGAACTACTCAGCTCAACCCACTAATTCGAACTTGTTGTTTGAACCCCTAGATCCTTGATCAGCACTGTCTGCATTGGGAGAGACTGAAATTTAGTTGAAAGAATAGAATATGTTATTATAAATTTATAAGTATGTGTCTAAATACCAAAGATGAGACACAGTTAACTATGACAATGGGACAGCACATACAGGGGAGATGATTAAGGTTGGTTATGGTCAGAGAAGATGTTAGAGAGAACTATGTTGGGCATGGCAATGGACTAAATTGTGTCCACTTTCCCCAGATTCATATGTTAAAGCCTTAGCCCCCAATATAACTATATTTATCTACAGGGTCTTTACATAAGTAATGTAAATAATTAAGGTTAAATGAGGTCATAAGAGTGGGTTCCTAATCTGGTAAGTCCGATGTCCTTATTACAACAGTCAGAGATACCAGAGATTGCTCTTTCCACCAAGTAAGGATGCAGCAAGAAGATGGCCTTCTTAAGCCAGGAATAAAACCCAAATCAGAACCAGACCATGCTGTCATCTTAATTCGAGACTTCCTGGCCTCCAAAACTATGAGAAAATGAATTTCTGTCATTTTAGCTACCCAGTCTATGGCACTTTCTTATGGCAGCCCGAGCAGGCTAAGATAGTCACTAAGGGTAGATGCAACCCAACAGAGGTCATGAAAGTGATGTGGTCTAGATCAGGAATCAGAAAACTAGTCCAACCTACAATGTGTCCATGTATGGACTGTGAGCTAAGAATGGTTTTTAAATTTTTAAACGATTGGGGAAAACATCAAAAGAAGAATAACCTTCTGTGACATGCGAAAATTATTTAAAATTCAGATTTCAATGTCAATAACTAAAGTTTTATTGGAACACAGCTACACTCCTTTACATATTATCTATGGTGCCTTTTGCACTATAACAATAGAGTTAAGTAGTTGCAACAGACTGTATAGCCTGTAAAAGCTAAAATATTTTCTATCTGGTTCTTTATAAGAAAAATTTGTCAACCCCTGGTCTAGACTGTTAAGCTCCTCAAACCTTAATGTGCATAGGTATAATATGGGGATATTGTTACAATGCAGATTCTGCTTCAGTATATCTGAGTTGGGGTTTCATATTCTGCATTTTTAACAAGTTCCATGGGATGCTGCTGCTACTGTATAGGAACTACACTTGATTGAAAGGTTCAAGATCCATTTGATGTAAGATCTAGATTTTCACTTAGAGAAATATCTTTCTTAATGATCTTGTTGATTGGGTAATCAGCACCTACCACTAACACCAATTCTCTTGGGATTCATCTTAAAATTCAAAAATAAGCTCTTAGTAGTTGGGTAGAACAAAAACAGAATGGGAACCTTTGGTTTATGTGTTAGGAATTGCAAATCACCATAAGAAAGAAAACATCTTAAAATTGAGCATTTATAGCTTATGGTAGGTTAGTGATTCAGTTATTTTAAAAAAAAATTTATGTTGCTCCTTTTTATAAGTTTTTATTATATGTAAAGTGGTTCTTTTTTCCTTTATATGTTATACCCAAATCTCTTTTTTCCGATTTTTATGAATGTGGCAAATTCTGCATGACAGGGACAAGCACAATCCTCTATTGTCTTAAGATTTTACAGTACAACATCTAAAAGTAAATATTGAGATTTAAACTGATGGGAAACAGATTGGGCATTGCCTGTCAAAGCCCCAAAGGCTACAAAATAAATGGCAAGGTAACAGCAGCCTCGGCTCATTGAAATGCAGGCTGTATTCACCGAAATTTCATATGCATGTCTTCCCGTCACTGTCTCCTTAACAGATGTCATCAAATCAGATATACTGGGCCAGAAATGAAGTGCAAATACCACCCCAGAAGCTACTAAGACCCAAAGCTACAGGCTCCTCAACCTGTGAACTACACATGTGTAACTGTCTAGCTTTAAATTAATCAGGCAGTAGCCCAACATGTCATTTTAACCAAAAAGTAAAACTTGGCTTTTTAAGGATTTATCCTGAATAAATATTCTGGTGTTTTGAGTACATAGTGGTTATTCAACCCACATATAAAATTAGCTATGCTATTTTGGAAAATATATAGGAAAATACACTACATATTTCTATATTGTCTTGATGATCACAGTTATGAACAATTGAAGCTTTATTTTTTGTTGTTCTTGTTGATTTGCATAAGCTAAACAATTATCTTGGGCCTGTATTTACACTGTATATATTCTGTAGTTAAAAAGGCAAAGAATGAGGCCGAGGATCATGGGGTGGTTAGTGATTTCACCTGAAACCAAAATAGAGGCTGGGTGGTAATCAAGATGAGCAGTAATGCTACTGTCTCTTGTTTGAATCTTTAGTGTGTACTATGGTAAATAGCATATTAAGATGAGATATATAAGGCTTTAAGTATAGCAAAAGTGAGTAATCAATAAATACATAATCATGTAATCATCCTTATAAACATGGGAAGCAGGCTCCTCTTTCCCCATTTTACAGATGGTAAAAAAATGAAGTGTAGAAAGATCTAGCACTTTGGCCAAGGTTGCATATATAATAAGTGGCATAGCCAGCAACTGTTCTTAGCTGCTAACAATACTGTGTCAGAACAATGCACCACAAAACTCCAGATTGCTAAGAAACATAGTTAGCATTCAAAGCCTTAACAATTCCTCAAGCCCATTCAATTTAAGAAAAAAACCCCGTAGGATGATTTATTTTGCAAAATGGTATTGTTTTAAAATTTCTGATTTTTGGACAAGATGCAGTAACCTACAGCAAACCATAGTTTCTGCCATGACAAACTAGAAAAGCTGGAAAAAAATAATTAAAAACAAAAAACAAAACCCATCTGTCTAAAGGCAGATTTTAAATCTCAGATTTTTGCTGAAGCAATGAGAACTAAGGTGAAGATTTCAGAGAAAGATAACTTTCTAAAAGTGAGCTGATAGTCTATAGAAGCTTTTTCCTTTGGGGCATTTGCCAATTCTTAGGGCATGGAAAGAACTTAAGAATCCAACCTTTGCTCAGGCAGAGACCTACAGAGAAGAACAGTGAAACCAGTAGAATTTTTTTGTGGTACTGTGAAGACAAAAATGGAGACTTCAACAGTCAAGATCCCACTGAGAAGACAGAAAGAAAAACACTCCCAGTTTTCTCCTCAAGACATATGCTAGATTCTGAAGGCTATTTGGGAGGATAAAAAGCTAATTATAAACCCTCTGAGAAGCAAACTGGAGTTTTCTGAAGTCCTTTGGTGCTGGAGACAAAGATTAGAGTGTGAGACCCATCAGTAGAGAGGCCCAAATGATCACAGCAGGCCCTTGGTTAAAAGCCTGGCAGGACCACATCCTAGGGACAAAGGCGAATGAGGGAAACATAATCCATCCTTGACGCAGCTCAATTCTGTATTCAGTGCAGTTGATCACCTCCCACTCTATCTTCCTAGCAGAGAAAACAGGAACCTCTGCAGGAAGATAGCAGATACTCAATAATCTGAATTTTTACATACAGTATTTAGGATTCAGTAAAAAAATTGCTATGTATGACAAGAGACAGAACAATATTACTGACATGCAATGTTTTTAAAAAATAAAAAGAGAAACAGATCCACCGTGAACCAGGTATTTTAATTAGAAGACAAGAGGTTTATCATATCTATAGTTAATAAGTTCAAGAAAATAGAAAGCAGTTGGAGAAAACAGAAGCAAAGAATGGATAATTTCATCAGAGAATTGGAATTTATAAAAAGAACCCAATGAGAATGATAGCACTACACAATATAACTGATATTAAGAACATAATAGATGAGTTTATCATACAATTAAACATTGCATAAAACAAAATTAGCAAAATGAATTTGTCAATTGAAAAGCCTGGCCATTTTTGTACAGTGGAAAATATAGAAAAGTGCATAAAAGATGGCAAAACAGTACAAATATCTAACATACCCGCAATGGGAATATTACTAGGAGAAAGAAAATGAGGCAAAAGCAATATTTAAGTACATAATAGCTGAGGACTTTCCAAACGGATTAATGACATCAACTCTCAGATTCAAGAATCTTAGGTAAACACCAAGCAAGATAAACACCTGAAAACACACACACACACACACACACACACACACACACGAACACACACCATCCACAAAGTCAGCCATATTATAATCAAACAGTTGAAAGCCAAAATAAACAAAAAAAATATTGAAAAAAGAGAAAGCAGACACTTCTCTCAAAGGAGTAATAAAACTTATAGCTGACATCTCAACAGAAATGATGAATATTGAAGAAAATAACTTCCTAGAATTCTACATCCAGCAAAAACATCCTTCAAAAGTGAAGGCAAAACACACACATTTTCAGACAAACAAAAACAGAGTGAATTTGTCACTAGCAAACTTTGCAACAAAGGAAATTCTAAAGGCATTTCTTTAAGCAGAAAGAAACAAGGAATACCAGGAATAGAGAAAAAGAAAAAGAGTAAATATGTGAATAATTATATTCCAATGGAAATTAATGTCTTATGGGCTTTAAAATATATTTAGAATTAAAATGCGTAACAAATACCAGAGGATACAAAGGGGTAAATGCAGCATTCTAAAATTCTGCCATTATTGATAGTAATATGAATTTGATTATAATAAATCAAAGTCACATATTGATATCTCTAGGGTATCCACAAAAAAAGTAAATAAATGTTTAACAATAGAGGAAAAATTCAAATCATTATAAAATGATTAATTTTAATAAGGAGAGAAAGGGAGCATTGCTATCACCTGGACAAATAGATAACAAATATAAAAATGATAGCTATAAACCCAAATATATCAATAATTACATTGCAATGAACTAACTATTCCAATTAAAGATTAAGATTATCAGACTTGATAAACATTAAGGACATAGAAAGCTGGAAATTTTAAGGATAAAGATTTACCACATAAATATAAAACTGGTATATACCAGCATAAAACTGGTATAAGGATAATATAAGAACTTTCAGATTTCTTCTAAAGATATTCTAGGAATATAAACCATTTCTAGAAAAGATTTCCAACTGTTTCCCTGAATTTAAATTTATCTTATGTTTTGTCTACTAATGCTCTCTATGTTAAAAAATGAGTTTATAAAACAACCGTCCTGTGGGTTTCTTTGACTATGGTCATAATATTGGATATTCCAAACATCTAATTTTCCTCTGGGCTCATGTAAATGTAAGACGCTAGCCCTGAAATCTGGGAGGAGCAGCCATTTTAGAATTTTAGTCACATCCTCCTCCAAGAAGCCATCAAGATTTTTGATCTTAGTCATTGCCAGAAGGTCACCTTTCCTTGGTCATCCCCTATGGTTTGGTTTGTCTTCTGATACATTTATCTATCTTTCCCTCCTTCTTTCTTTCCCTTTCACACCCTTTTGCATGCTCTGGAATTGCCACTGTATGGGCAGCAAATGAAACTACATCCTCAATCTCTTATCTCAATGTGCCCCTTCACTCTGTGGCCTTAGCCATCCATGGTCATAGATATGACTGGGTATCACAGTGATACCAAATGCTGTCAACAACTGGACTCCTTTCTTCTTTCACAGAAGTCCCTAGCTGGCAAAACCCAGATCCTGGGTGTACTTACTCTGTTATATACCTTCCCCTATGTGTCTCACCTGAGTAGCCGAGTGTTTCTGCAGAAAATCATAACACACTTCCTAGCAACACAACTCTCTTGTTGAGGCAGTCTTGGTTCTCAGTGCTTATGATAAAATATTATGTCTTTCTTTCCTAACCCATTAAACTTTCCCCATATCCACTTCCCTGTTTCTCTCCCAACTCCTCTCACACTTCAATGAGGAAAAAAATAAATCATCAAACTCAAATTTTTCCATCTTCTACCAACAAAACTCAAGCTTACCAGCAAAGAAGTCCCTCTCCACCCTTCTCTTCTTTCAATGGAAAAACTACTCATGCTTCTACCTAAGGCCACTCCCTCCACTGACACTCCATATTGCATATTTTCCCCTCCAGGACATTGTTCCTTTAGTGATTTTTCTCTTCTCTCCTGCATCATCAGTCTCTCACCCCTTCATTGACCATTCCCAGCAATATTTTAAGGCACTCTAGTTTTCTTAAAACAGCTTTTTTGATTCTACATCTACCTCCAGTTATGACTACGCTTCTCTTTTCTATTCTCAAGAGTTGTCTACTTAAAGTCACTCCTAAATGTTCACCAGCCTCACTACCCCAGGCTTTTCTTGTCAATGGAGTCAGATGTTTATTGTTAAATATAATGGACACGAATCCACTACTCAAACTTTCAGAAATAGTTGTACAATTCACTGCTCCCTGTGTGAAACTATCCCCTCCTTTTGTTTAAATACCACTGTTCTCTCCAGATTTGCATCCCATATCAATCAATGGCTCTTATTCCTTCTCTCAACTTCTAATCACTGATTTCCCCAGGACATGGTCTTAGGCACAATTCTTTTTTCTCTGAACATATCCTGTCTATTCTCAAATTTATGTCACCCCCTAGACCACTGCTCTGAGCTCCAGGCAAGAATGGTCATCTAAATGTCTTACAGATACACCAAACATCGCAGTTACCACTAACATATTTTTCCCTGGCCATTCTAAAATTAGTGTACATCAACGTTGTAAACCCAGCCAGCTGCTCCAGGAAAATTCCTGAGCATTCTTGAGTTTCCCTTTTCCTGTATTCCACACATCTAATGTTTTAGCAAGTCTTACCAATTCTACCTATAAAATACAACTGTTGCCTATCCATTTCTGTCTCTGTTGTCACCGCCACAAGCTGGGCCATTACCCTCTCTCACCAGCACTACTGAAATGGCTTTGTCACTGATCTCTGAGCTCATGTCACAATAACCCATTCTCTGTGAGCATCAGGAGAAATATTTTTTTCAAAAACTTTTTGCTTGAAATAACTGCAGATTTATAGGAAGTTAAAAAAATAATACAAAGTGGTTCCTGAGTACCCTTCACCCAGTTTCCCCCAATGGTTACATCTTATATAACTGTGATAAATTTCAAACTCAGAAAATTGAGACTGGACAATGAGTATGGGTAGTGCTGGTCATGTACACAGATTCATGTCACCAATACAGCAGGAGAGAAACTCATTTAAACTCAACACTTCCTCCATTTAAAACCCTTCGAAAGCTTCCCATTTTAGTTAAACTAAAACCCAAACTCAGCCCCAGCCTGTGTGGTTTGCTCCTTGCCCTCCTCCTCACCTCATGCTGTGCCTCTGGGCTCCTCTCTCCCTGTGCTTCATCTTCACTGCCTTCCTTCATCTCCCCAAACACGCTGGCCTTGCCCTCCACTCAAGCCACTTTTCACATGCTCTTCTCTCTATCTGAAGTATTCCTTATCAGCTCACATATCACCTCATAAAATATCTAAACCTGTTCTATCTTAGCACCTGATCTTCCTGTCATGGATCACGCCACAACTTGCAATTATATATGTCCTTGTTTGCATGTTTGATTTCTGTGTTTCCCCTCCATCAGACTGTAAATTCCATCAGGGAAAATAAAACGCAGGACTTCATCATATTCTATCCCAATTATCTCAGATAGAGCATGACCTCTAACATATAACAGGTGTTCCAGCTTAATGAATCAATGAATAAATGAGGTGAGATTAAAAAGAAAAGAAAGAAAAAAATAGTAAAATAAGAAAGGAACATTCGTGGTCTGAAAACATCTTGAGAGTTTTTGCTGAAAGGCTCCATGTAAGGTTGAGAGGTGTTAAGTGGAACTGAAGGTGCCTGACTCTGCAGTATGGCCCCCTACTGTGTGTATATAATTCTAATTAATATTAATTGAATTTAAATACGTGTCAAAGGGGAAATTGATTATTTTGTTGTTGTTCTTGCATAGAGCTCCTGAACATCAGGTCTGAAAGGCACAGCTCTTCATTTTAACACACACTCTTCTTTCACTTTAGAAGCCATGGGGAAGCTTTAGTATTGCTCTGAGAATATAATCTTTTTCCTATCCTTCAAAAGGGGTGGGGTCCTTGCTGTTCCTAGTACCCAAAGTCAAATCATTCCCTTCCTACTAATCCAAATAGCATCAATGACATTCAACTCCAATGATTCTTTAAAGTAGATATGCCAAACATCACAGAAAAGGGAGAAAGACTAGAAAATATTATAGAAAAAAGAATGTTCATGGTTTGAAAATTTTTGAAGGTCTTTGATGAAAAATGAGGCTAACTACAGCAGAAAGAGCCCTTCGCTGGGAAGCAAGTGCCTGATTCCTTGTTTCGGCTCTGCTCTCAACTAGCTAAGACCAGCTATATTCTCTACCTTAGTCTGTTTCCTGATCTTGGAAACAAAGCAATTAGGTTCCAAACTCAAGACCCTTCAAGTCTTCACAATTTATAAAGCTCAAAATGAAGCTAAAGTTCTATTCATAAGCTTCCATGTGACTAGGAATACAAAAAAAGAAAAGAAAAGAATGAGAAAGAAAAAAAGTACCTTCTTACCTGGTGTGTGTCAGAGCAGGGTGATCTCTTTTGCAAGAAGAAAACTTCATATTTTCTTTGTTGCCTCACTGTAGCATGAGAGATGACATTCTTTTTCTACCTTGTTAAAAGCTCCTATTATAGAAATTGCCAGGTCTATTAGTATATCTTAATTACCACATCTTGCGCTGCTTTTAGCCTCTAGTGGGGCAAAATTGCTATGATTTATGCTTTACTAACACTGATATTTTTACATTAGTAAGCAATTAAAGAGCCCAACAGCACTCCTGGGAACTTCAAAAAACCATAAAAGGACTGCCATCATTTTGATTAATATCTACTCTAATTGTATTTACACAAAATGTACAAAAGAAGAATACTGTGTCAAAATGTTTATGGTGCTCACAATAAATGTTTATGAAAAGAGAAGCATTCCTGCTTCATATTTACTGTAGAAACATCATCTAAAGTTAGAGGAATGGGCTCAGATGAGGTCACATCTGAGCAGTGTCGGGTCTTAGATTTGTTAACCCAGGAAATTCAGATGAAAGAGATTTCACTCCCAGGTAAAGCTTCTATCTTCTGTGAATCCTGTCTACAGGGTGACAGGTGAATCCGATCTTTACCTGGGGGTGGGGGAGAAGGGATATTCTTTTACATTTGAAACAGTGTGGGGACTTATTTAAAAAATATCCATTGTGGATAAAGAGCTACAAAAGCAAAGGTCTCCTGCCAGCAGTGAGTAGAATCAAAGCCAGGAATTACTGCCTCCCCTCTCAAAGCCACAGGCTATTGAGAATCAATCTTTCTAACCCAACGGGAAGATTTACTACTCATGTTTTTTTTTGAGATCTCAGCATATAACATTTATTTCTACCTCCCTTTGTGTGTTTAGTTTTATTTTGCCCTCAACAATCTCTCTATTCTCTGTGTTTATTATCAAAGCTATATTTCATTATGTAAAAAAGCTTCTATGGTATGTAAGAGTGATTGCAGAAAAGAGATTATCAATCTAGAATATGAATCTTTCCATTCAAACCTTTTCGAAGTAGCCATATAGCTGAAAGGTTGACGAGAATCTAAACTCAATACTTTTTCTAAAGTCATCAGGTCTTCCCTGGATCTGCAGCAGTGGGAGCATCTGGGACCTTGTGTGAACACAGGATCTCTTCCTATCCCAAACCTACTGAGTCAGAATCTGCACTTTCACCAGGGGAGTCATGAGCACATTCATGTTGACAAACACTATAATAAAGGGTTAACAGAGACTGGGAACTTGAATCATAATACCATAAGTTCCAAACTCTAAAAAAGATGAAGAAGAACAATCAGTTGGTGGTAGAGGAAGGGGAGGAGGAGGAGAAAGGTGGCTTGTTGAAGTTATGTTGCAAAATTCCTCTTTTCCAAATTTGCTATAAGATGAACCAGATTTCTGACATCAAATTTTTAGTGGATATTCTTTCCACATTTACGGCATGCAGAGAGCACAATAAACTTCTTTGATTCTGAGTCTCCTGCTTTAATAAAACAGTCCTACAGATGCCTCCTGCCTAGAAACAGCAAGATGTGGCAGGTGGTTTCATCATGGCTTGAAACTTTGCATTTAAATAATCAAGCCATGGTGTCTATAGGGTAAGACTTTTACAGCATCTCAGAATAAGCTTGAAGGGCCCCACAGATTAAATCGCAGTCGATGTCGGTTCAGTGCCAGTTCACATGAAGATTTCTAGAGGAATGACAAAGCGGCCGTCAAATCTAGTTTCATTTATGCAGTTCCCTCTCTCCTTTCCACCTGTAGATTGACCCATACTAATGCCAGTGCTCAATCTGTTGAATATTCTATTTCCCCACTAAGCATTTCTGTACCAGACAATATTCTAATGGTATACAAAAGCACATTAATTCTGGAGGAGAAAAAAAGCTACATTCTTTATTTCCGCCTTCTTCTCAAGTACTATTGTGTCATTAAAGTCTGAGTTTATTTTAAAAAAATTGTATTTAATCATCAATTTCCAGTTAAAGAAATTTAACTATAAATTTCTATAATTTTAATTAAATAAATTTATTTTATAATTAAATGAATTAATTTTAATTAAATAATTTAAATAAATAATTAGATAATTAAAGTGTATTGAAGCATTTGAAGAAATGTAGTTAGCTAAAGAAGAATCTCCAAAAATGAGGAATGATTCAGGGAAAACAGAATGGTGATGGGACAAACCAACAGAGAATGAACACAAAACAGCTTAGCTTTTCCTCATTTTTAACGTTTTTCTTTCTTTTTCTTCTCAAACCTATGAATACGCGCTGCTGATCCAGAATTAAAGAAACATTTGTTTGGGATGGGGACAATTACTCATATGCACATACAATCAAACCTTTGCCATCATCTTTAGTGATTAAATACGTAGCATTAGGAAAGCTCCTCTCAGGCACCAAAAGATTGAACATCTTGAGGGAGATTCATAACCTGAACAGCCTGGTCATCAGAGAGGGTAGGTTTATGTATTTGTCTAAGAGCCACCACAATGGCTGTTTGAATGCTTCTTGTAATGTTTATTCTTCTAATTAATTTAGTGCTTTTTATTATTTCAACAGTTTTCCATTATTGTTAATTGCAGCATCCCCGGGAGATATTAATAGAATGGGAAGATAAACTTTTCTCCATTTCATAGATGTGTTAACTGAAGTACTTCTATGTACAAAGTATCTCAATGATAAAACAGACTAGAGTTCACTTTAACAGTCCCCTAACTCACTGCTTAATTCTTAACACCTTTGAGTCTTTCTAGCTGCATCTACAATTTACAATAATGAGGTTTTCTTTTGATTTCTTAGTCATTGGTTGTGATACTATTGATTATTGCCACAGCTTGGCAAAGACTGTTGGATTAACCTGCTATCTGGACAAGCCCGAGATAAGCAGGTAGCTCTCCATTTATCTACCAACCCTTTCAGTCCACAGCATAGTATCTGGAAGCATCTTCAAAAACAGTTTTATTTAAAGGTTTCTGGGTAAAAACATTTTATATCTTTCCTTAGTTGTACATTCCAAGTCAAAATTTGAAAATACATCCGCCTAAAAGAGTTTTTCTTGTTCCCTACAAAGAACAATAGCATATGTCTCCTATGTTTGAGAGATAGTGAATAATTTACCAAATCAGAACATTCTGTAAAAGACACCATTTTGCTTTGATTCACTTGCATAACTGCCACAGATTTAATGAGAATTACATACATCTGTCATTGGGCAGAATCAACCCCATTATTTATTAAAGCTGAAACCTACCATTTGCTATAAAGCCTTCTCTTAGTCAATAATTAACAGATATAAGACTCACAGATTTGTGCTTCATATTCTATGCTGAGTAAAACACAGTGATAAAAGAAAATGAGCTAGGGAGAAATTTTCCAGGGCTGGAAATATTCTTCCTGGTTTGTATACTGGCATAACTAGATTATCTTATCTTTGGTGATTAAAGGAGAAACAAATATCTTCAGTGATTGTTTGTTTCTTTGCTATCACACAATCTGTCTTAGCAAGTAATATGAGTTTATTTGATTAGTTGGTATAAATCAACTACTTTGTATTTTGTGAAATTAGTTGGAGGATGTAATGTGTCATATGAGGTTCAGCTGCCTATCTTTAGAAATCTATACTCCTTAACTCTATCCTTGCTACAGAAATGGCTGGTCAGTGGACCTTTAGCATTGGCATTAGCTGGAACACGTTAAAAACAGCAGGACTTCCATATAGACCTGATTCTAAACCCCGACCAGGGTTCTGAACCAGAAACACCCTCATCTGTGCTCAAACAAGCCTTCCAGATGATACTGATGCTCATATTTGAAAACCACTGATCTAAACTATATCTACAATCTTGGAAAATAAGGTGATAAAATAAATACCACTTGGGAAAGGAAAGTACTGGTGTCATTTTTTTGTATGCTTTTTTCTATCATAAAATTATACTATATTTGTAATCTAAAATATGGTTATTTTTCAAATAAAAATTATCCATTTTACTTTTGATTAACTTCATGGATCGTACTCCACTGTTGAATTATCCTTTTAGTTCAGAAAGAGTTTGCTTTGCTTGTTTAACCACAATCTCCTTCTGCCATTTAAGCAATGTTTTCTGCCCTTTTAACTCTAGTTATTTGTTACACTTTGATTTATTCTGGAATTTTCATTGAACTATAATAAAATACACTAAATGAAGCACTCATAATACTTGTACAATTGTTTTCCTAACTTCTCTACCATTATATGCTTCTTTACTAGTATAAATACCTATTAAAACACCCTTTTCTCTTTTTGGGTACAAATGTTTCAGAAGGAAGAGATTCTGCTCATTGTTTACTACTCCGCAGGTCTTCTGATACTCAACAAGAGTTGCCATTTGTTCTCCTGTATTTTGCAATGAGGGTGGGGAATGGGTAAAACCTTTTGGTGCCAAGACACAGGCAGACAGTGCATAAAAATGTCTAATGATACAATTTATCTGCTCAACTAAAATGCATTCCATTGGACGGAAAAAATAACTCGGTACTGCATTTGCAGTACATTCTGCATCCAAACCTCCTAAAATTTTCTCTGGCAACATAGTCCATATTGCAATGATGGATAACTGATCTCCAACAGTGCTGTAAAGTGATTATTAATCTATAAGCATCCTCCTGCTAAGAGATTCTATAGTTTTAAAAAAGTTAAGAACCATTGCCACCCTGTTGGAGCCAGTATTTCGAAGCCTTCCGTGTGGGATCTCCTGTCTTTACCATATTTCTTTATTAATTTAAACTGACTACCAAGACTTCTTAGCACCATACCCTGTCCAGTTTCAGAACCACAGAAGAAACCACCTGCCACATTATGAAAGAGATCGTATTGTGCTCATAATTGTGACACATCAGCACTCACCACTTCATGCTCAGAGTTTCAAAGACCAGAACAACAAAAGTACCGCATCAAATCACAGGATTTTGGAAAAAAAAAAAAAGAAACGTTGAAGTCACTGAGACCAGATAATATTTTTTAAAAAATATTTGGACAGGAAAACCTGATCTCCAAAAAGAGCGAACAATGAACTTTTGCATCTAGTTTAGTACAAACCCTTACATCTTAAAGATCAGGAAAACTGAGACCCAGAGGAGTTAAACCACTTGCTTTCCAACCTCAGAGATTATTGATAACAGAATTTGACCAATTTTCCTGTGTCTTTCAGTCCATTGATTTTTCTACTACATTGTACAAAACAGAAGCTGACCAACGAATGCTAAAAGGGAAAAGGATAAGAATGGTAGAGTTCTGCCTAGAGTAGGTATTGGGGTTCATTACAGCTTCCATCTCCTTCCTCAGGCAAAACAGATTATAATAAAATTGAAAATAGTGCCTGGAGGAGGTAAGAGACACCAGAAGCAGATGCCTCTCAGCCTGAACTAAAATGAGACTGAGCTGGATGGTCTTGATAATCAATACCTCAAGTAGTGTGGGGTGTATAGAATAGTTTTACATAAAAAGAATTAAAATTCACGGTACCAGAGGCTTGTGGTCATAAGGTTGATTTTATTATGCCTATTTCCTAGCCCATTCACATAGGTTCAGGGTGGGGGAGAAAGTCAACACAAAGTAAAGTTAAAACAAATATTATTATTCCCAGAGAGATAAGAGAAGAAATTGCATTCATTAAACAAGAACATAATGCTAAGAAAGGGAAGATTCAGAGAACAAAAAGAGCTCTTGGATACTAAAACATATGCTTGCAAAATAGCTGGGAGACAGAGTTAAGAGATCTCCCAGAAAGTAGCACACAAAGGTGACAAAAGATCAAATAGACAAGAAAAGATAATAAAAGTAGAGCAATGCTAGAAAACCCAACATCCAAATAATAGGAGCTCCTGAAAGAAAGACTAGAACAAGAAAAAAAATCATCAATAAAGTAATTCAAGAAAATCTTCCAGAACGGAAGGGTACTATTTTCCACATTGAAAAACCTGGAAAATGACTAGTATAATTAGATTAAAATGACTTACATGATTATAAAAAGACTGATCAACTGAGGCAAGAATAATCTAGAAAGAAAAAAAATCTCATAAAAAGAATATGACATTAAAATGGCTTTAGACTACTTGAAGCTAGACAAGTATATAATGCCTTCAAAACATTAAAGAAGCATGATATTCAACCTGAAAGTCCATTCTAAGACAAATTGTTAGTAATATTTCCAGGTAGTATAAAGATATTTCAGACATGCAAAGTTTCAAAGAATTTACCTTCCATCCACTCTTTCTCAAAAAACTATTAGAGAAAATGTTCTGCCAAACTGAAGAAGTAGAACAAAAAAAGGAAGACAAGGGTATAGTGGGCTGAGTGTGGTTTCCAAAAGGGTATGTCCACCCTGGACCTGTGAATGTGACCTTATTTGCAGAAAGGACCTTTGCTTATGTAATTAAGTTAAGGATCTTGAGACGAGGTCATCCTGAATGTAGAGTAGGCCCTAAATAATAAGGCTCAGGTCCTTATTAGAGAAAGACAAGTAGATTTGACAGAGATATGGGAGAGAAGGCCATGTGATATGGGAGGCAGAGGTTAGAGTTACATAACAACAAACAAAGAGAATCATTAGGATGGAAGTGAAGAGAGATACCAAGATGATAACTGCATACAGGTTTAGACTGGGCCTGCAAGAAGCTTCTTCAAGAAGATGACTATTGTGGACTGAATATCTATGTAGCCCCAAAATTCATATATCGAAATCTTAACCCCAAATGTGATGGCATTAGGGGTAGAGTCTTTGGAAAGTCATTAGGTCATGAGGGTGGAAACCTCATGAATGAGATTAGTTTTCTCATAAAAGAAACTTTAAAGAGTTCTATTGCTCTCTTTCCACCATGTGATGATATAAGGAAAAGGACATCTTCAAACCAGGAAGCTGTTCTCATCAGACACTGGATCTGCAAGCAACTTCCAAGTCACCAGAACTTTGAGAAATTAATCTTTGTTGTTTCAGTTACCCAGTTACCCAGTATATGATAATTTGTTATTGCCACCTGAATTAACTAAGACCAAGATATGAATAGACTATTTCCTAGATGTTTCAAAAGGAGATTTAGGCAACTGGCAGATAGTTTGGGTTGAGGTACATTGGTAATGAAGCAAATGAAAGTTTAGAATGGAAAAGTAATACAGATTAGTGCAAGGTCATAGTACTGTAAACGACAAATACTGTTCTAATCAAAATGGCATAGCTCTATTAGGAGGATTAGGGATGGAAGCGAATGTGTGAGCAAGTGTGTCTGGCTATACATGTGCGTAGGTGGGTGGGGGTTATATGTGTGTAGATGGGTAGGCGGGCATGACGGAGCAAAGGTGGGAAAGAAGCAAAATCCTCATCTTTCACAAAACTGAATCCCTAAACTGAAAACTGAATAAAAGCAATTTAAGCATGTTAGTTAGAGATCTGGTAGGAAATATCAAAAGAATCATCTAAATAATCAAAAACAGTTACCTCTGGGGAATAATAGTTTTATATTAATAATAATTTAATAAAATATTTAATATTTAATAAATATAATTTCAAAACTAAATAATTTTAACAATACTCATATAAAACAGTACATTTCAGATATCTTGGGTAATTTACTCCTTTTCTTCTGTATAACAGTCTTGTGGGGAAGCACTGTTATCCCCACTCTGTTGATAAGGACATTGAGGCAATATGAGCACATAGTAAATGGTATCAGAGCCATGTTTGAAACCTAAGCAGTCACTATTAGAGTTCCTATATTAACCTCTACATTTCTCAGAAAATGTCGGGAAGGGAAGCTGGGTTTACTGTTTAATAAACTTGTAGAACTAATTAATAGATTCTTTAAATTATATATGTACATAACTTTGGTTTTAAAGAATAATCACTGGAAATACTCCATCAGAAGATGAAAGCTATTACTCTGCATTTTTTGGTGTTGACTCTTTGCTCAGAATCAGAGTAAATCTGGGAGTAGGGGTGGGTGGGAATATATAAAAGCAATCAGAGAATGAAAGTTTCCCTGGCCAGGTAAAAACTCAGTCTGATCCACTCTTAATTGCTCCAGGTGCAAAAGTTGTAAGGTGGGAAGTGCCACTCGCAGGACTGTAGGTGACAGGTAGAAGGTGGCCAAATGTATGTGCCCAGAAGGAAAAGGAATACAGCCTTGCAGCCACACACACCAGCCTGGCACTCACCTCTATCTTTTTTCCATTCTTGTGTCAACACTCCATTCCCATAGACTGAACCAACACCTGTTTAAGCCTAAGAAAGTTTGAGAATTTGAAGAAATTAATTTGCATGAAAATGAAGCAAAATACCTCAATGAGTATGTTTGCTTTCTTTAGTTGTATCTGAATTTATGTATAAAACTTGTCTCCATTTTATGTGAAATAAGTAGATGAGGAATTCAAGAACATCCTCATTAAAGTAATAGATTTATAATTTAATTTCTAAAATGAGAGAAAATTTTGAAAAGAAAATAAATTACTTTCTTAGTAATTTTAAAGAGATTTTCCTAAATATTTGGATTACTCAAAACAAGTCTATGAAAAAGAAGCCTAGAGGTTTGAATTAGATTTTTTTAAAAATATTTTTTGGGGTAGATCCAAACCCTAAATATTGTAGTGAATTGGCTAATTTGAATGATAGTGCATAAACCCAAATAACATTAAATTATTTACAGCTTCAAACACTACAGATTCTCTAGATTTATGTACGGCTTCCCAAAGGGAAAACACAGCGAGAAATCTCAGATATACCCTTCTTATATTTCTGCTAATTGGAAAATTAATACTTTATGACTGTTTATCAGGAGCAAGGTACTCTTTTAATTACTCTACAAATTTAATATTAACTCATTTGTTTCTCACAACAAGTTTATAAAATCAGCACTATTAATATCATCACTGTTTCATAGAAAGTGGCATGGACCCAGTTATCAACTACAGTGCCCTGTCTTTCCAACATGGCACTGTTGAAGAATAGCTTTGCTTGTTAATGTAAGAACTTGGACCTCATAAAAAGATCTTCTTCATCAAGGAAATGTATATTTAAGGGGTTGTGTTGTCATTCATAGCCAGCTTCCTTGTTTCACTTTAACAACTTCTAGAAACATGAGAAGAATCTTCATTTTAAGCCAACAAATTATTAAAATATGTTGATAACCAAAGTATGCATATCTATCCCCTATGCTTATTTAATAAATCATTTAGTAGTTTGTTTTCCTTTCTGGATTATTCGGCTGATACTGTCTTGAATAGTGAAGACAGTAGAGCCAAAAGAATAAGTCCCTCAGATTTTAACTAACTCAGTTCCAAATCTCAGTTCTTACTGGCTGTGCAACTTTGGACAAATTCCTTCATAATTCTCAGTCTCAGGGGTTAATAATAAAGTTGAGTATGTCGGGAAGAGAACTAGAGTGTATAACAAAGTTGATGTTCCATAAGCGTTAGAATTAGTTTTTGACTGGTGGGGCCTGTTGTCAGGATATGATTTGCTACCAATGAAGAAATAGCACAGATCTGAGAGCAAAAGTATTTTGTGAGATATTTCCTTTAGTATAGTTAAAACAGAGCTCAGAACCCAAGAGAAGGAAAGAAGTATTGTCTTCAGAGACTTGGTTTAGTGTGGGAAGTCTTCATTTTCCTTATAGATTTTCTTTTTATTCTAGCCATGTTGGTACAGAAAAGATCAAATTTAACAGAAAATGTTGTCTGCATTTGTCCTCAAATTATACTTGAATGGATTAGTTAACCACTATAATTTTGGAATGAGTGTGTGAGGAAGAGAGCACCACTTGAAATAAAACTCAGATTGGGGAGGGAGGGAAGGAGGAGGACACAGGGAGATTGATGCACAGTAGAGATTTCACAGACGTCCTCATAGCTTTCATTGTCCAGAGACATTCCCAGAACCACCCATAAACAAATTACAGACTATAGATGAACGTTTCAAATTAAAGACTGAGGGCATATGAACCAAATGATCCCACAATGCTAAAGTCGTACTCTTCAAGATGGTGAAATGGGTCTTTGGTGGTAAGTGACTTTTTTCATACAAGGAAGTAACACAAAAGGTCACCCTAGAATTGTGGTTTGAAGATAGATTAAATTCATCCTCAATTGAAAAAGACAATTGATATATACTTTAGCGTTTAAAAGGCAAGAAGCATTGTATCTTTACAATTATCCAGTTACTGTACAAATATATATTTTACATATTTCTACATATCATTTAATTGTAACAAACAGGCCTACAAGGTAGCCATTATTATTCCCACTATTTTCAAATAAAGAAAACAAAGTAAAAAAAGTAAAGTAACTTGTCCAAGGATAACACCTGATAGGTGACAAAGGTAAACTTTTTAGCAATCTATGCCAGAGACAAGTTTCATCCCCACACCAGCAGAACCATATTGCAATTAACTAGTATTACCCTCATTTTCTAGCACGTTGCCTTACATGCAATGAGTGCTCAGTAAACACTGAACATTACTACTAGTTAAAGACATTGGAGACTTGTGTGAAAATGTGCCCATGAGAGGATTAACTCCTTAAATCATGATTAGTCATAAACTCTTCAGCAGGGATTAATTTATCAGATTAACTCATCAGAGAACACAGATTGGAAGAGTTAGGACTAAGAAAAGAAAAAATATGATATAAGAAAGGAAGAAAGATGTTCAAAATATAAGATACTTTCTGATAATGACACACTGGTGTCAACATAGGGAAAAAATAGAAACAACTCTCTAAGTAAAAACATTTTATTTGGAAATAATATACAAAAAGTAGGATTGTAATCTGGGATGTACCTACAGAGAAGGGTGACCTCCGGTATGTCTGGAGAACAAAGGGAAAAGGTTAAGAGTTTATTGGGGAAAAAGCAGGTTACACAAGCTGTTTTGAAAGAGCAGCTATTGACACCTGCAGTGTCTTAGAAGAGCTGGTGAGTTTTGCTTGGAAAGTGTTAGTAATTACAACACAGGATTTGTAATCTCTGGAGTTATGGTTAGGTCCTGGCAGTTTTGAATTGGGTTTGTGAGAAAGTATGTCAGGCAAGTGTTCTTGTGTAAGTGGCTAGCTGTCCTTGCACTGCTAGCTGTCCTTGTGTGACTCCTGAAGTAAGCTGATGTTTAGGAAAATTTCTTGTGATAGTTCCCGTTATCCAGCAAATCATACATGAGAGCCCTCCCGTCATGGCCGTCCCTGGCTCTATTTTGACAGGGTTTGACACAAGTGACTCCATTTTGATTCTGACAACTTCCACACTGGTACCTCTGGCGTTTGGTCAGGAAGATGGTAATTCAGATGGGGAAAAGAAAAAGATGCTTCTCCACTCACATAAATCCTACAACATCCTTTATAGAACTACAGGGTGACACCCCACCCCCACCTTGGCTACAGTTGATGGCTGTGGTGAACCACATTCAACCATACGAGAATCCAATTTCTTCATGTGATTTGAAGAATGGTGACACCCACAGTCAAGTCAGATTTTTTTCCAGCAGATGAAGATTTATAAGACATACATTAAGGTCTCAGCCACCATGTCTCTACATAACATAGTGAAATAAATTGATCCACAGTAAGAGAAGGGGAACCCAACCTGCAGAGAGAGGAGCCAGAGAATGAAAATCCTGAATTCACGCAAATACATGGTCCTGGTTCCTGAGGCCAAGATGGACTGGTCCTTCCCAAGACTCAGACTGCCTGGGATAACAATTATTCCTAAGCTCCCTGTTTTCCTTAAACTAGTTAAAAGTTTTAGTTGCACACAACTAAAACAGAGGAGCAAATCTTTATAATGCCACACTTTCAGCATACCGCCTGTTATTTTTCCAGAGCACCCATATGTGATGATCTACAGGATTCTCATGTTCATGCTACAGGTAGTACGTGCCTGATCTTACCAACCGAATTTAAATCTTACTTGAATAAGAAATAAAACCCAACTGTGAGTTTTTTCCTTGTTGTTTTTATTGAAGCATTTAGCCTACTCTGACTATTGCAGAAATTGACTTATCCAAAGTCATACACAGGTAATGAGAAGCAGACCCACAACTGAGACAGGAATCTTCCTGCTCATTCAATGCAGTCTCCTCAAGACACTACATTAATTTGTCCCAAACGTGTAAAGGTGAAAGGGAGTAATTACACTTTTATTCCCATCTAAATGAATGCTTTTGACTAAACCAGCATGCTTAAAAGGCAGTGGTATTACATGACAGATTATACAAATGAAAAGCTTGCTATAATCTGTGCAACATTCAATGAGTCAAAGAAAAATTACTGCCTTCGGCTCAGACAGCACTTCACATCAGTTTAATTAAACACTCACACGAATGCACACACAAACACACACACACACGCCCCAAACAATCACAAATCTAAATCTGAGGTTCGTTATGCCGACAGCCAGATGATTTGAAATAAAACTTCAAATGGTTTCTGTCAGACATGGAAAAGAACAAAGGGAAAAAGAGACAATGTGGCCACATTTGCGGAATATAAAATGTGATTTAAGCCCCCAGGTGCTGAAGCTACAAGTACCTTATTTTTAGCCTTGAAACTCATGGAAGACAGATTTTGATTTTCACTGAGCCCCTGCTGTAGGTAGAGAAGCTGACGTTAGTGAGATTATGGGCTGTATCTACCTCCGGAGCTTTACTTCAGTTGTATTAGGATTCAAATGTTTGAAGATGATATCAAAGTTCTTTCCAAAACAGAGCATGCAGTTGCTCTTTGTAAAAGAAATTCATCTTGGTAAAATTATTCCAAATGATTTTCTTTAAAGTCTAGAAGGTAATACAAGATGGGGGAGGGTTGGGATGGGAACAAGTGAAGGATGAAATCCTAACTGAAATCAAGATCTAAGTTGCTGTGGTAATAACAAATAATCTATCCAACTAAATAAAAGATGTTGTTTTTGGAAATTCAAATTATTACCTTAAGTTAATAATTTATCCCTGGTTCTCCATAGCGTTCCCTGTCTTCCCCCTTTCTCTTTACTACAATCTCCACAACCACACATCCCAGAAGGATAGGACAGCAAATCGATCTTTTCTAATGGCTGAAATAGTAAAACCCTTTTTATTTGGGGTGGTTGGTAGAAAGGAGACACGATGAGCAGACCTTTCTTCTCCTTTAAATGCAATCCACCCACCCCCACCAAAAAAAAAGCAATTGACTAATACCTTCCTGTAGCACCAACCCCGTTTCTTCCTGTTTCAAGCATAAAAGTAATTATGGGCCTTGCAATAAATATCACATTTTTTATCTTGACAGAAAGCGGGAATGATACAAGGGTTTAATGGTATTATTTATTATCCACATTGTACACATTATTTTCTGCCACGATTGGAGCTTTCTGCTCATTTCCTTACGAGTAGTTATTTTCATATTAGCTTTACCCTGATGGCGCCTACCAAATTTGAGGATTTTAAAAACACATTGTATCTTCCATCTAGAAGTTAGCAGAAAGAACATTTAAAAAAAAAAAAACCCATAAAGTTGCTTAAATATCACCCAGACACAAAGAAAGTAAAATGCAGAGAGGTGAAGCATTTCCTGGGTTTCCACTCAGAATTTCAATGACAAGACGTCAGGCTCTGCACTTCCCCATGGGGGTGGCAGTTGGGATCAGGATGACTAAAATCATGGTCAGTTCTTTCATAAAGTCAAAGAAGTCATGAGAACAACTAATATCGGAAGAGTGATACATTTTCCTAAATCTTAGACAGATACCAATTCAGGGAATGAGAAGAAATTTTAAATGTCAAATGGTGAAGTCCATTAAGCAACGGTCTAAAGACATGCAGTTGCGGGTGGAGGGTGCATTTCCTTGTCCTTCATGAAACAGAAAATCTTTGCCTTGGCTCTCCGAGGCAGGAAAGCCGTGGAGTGTCGTGATGCAGAGGGAACTAGATGAAAGGGCAGAGATCTGAGCTCTTTTCCTGGGTCTATCCATCAAGCCCTGTAATCTTGGAGAATTTACTTCTCTGGACCTCCTTTTCCTCACGTATAAAATTCTGTGGCTTCACATGAATGACTGTTGAGCACCGAGGCTGTGGCCTTCTGTTGCAGGGACAGGGGAAGCCGCAGTTCAGCTGGTGACAGAAGTCTCTGCATTCATCATCAGATAGACTACAGCCCAGGTTGAAAGACCACGTGGCCTGCCATTAAAATCCATTACTGTCGCAAGCCTTCAACTGATGCCTCTGACAGGCTTAAAATCAGCAAATGAGGCTTGAAGAAGGCAAAGAGGAAGCATAAAAAGTTGGTTAATTTGGAATCCTGGATTTTTTTTCTTTTTATCTTTCTCTTAATGAGTCTTACTAGGCCTTTAACCTCTCAGCCACAAATGACAGCCTCTTTCTCCCCTCTGCTTTTAAACCAGTGTGGTAAAAGCATGTGAATTGCTCCTCTCCCCCCCCATAAGCCCATTATGATTTAAGTATGGAAAGTTGAAGTGATTTTCTCCTGCTTAATTTGTCCATGCAGTTTAAGGCTGGGCTGCAGTTGTCAGCCCTCTTGAAGGTTCAATATGATTAATCTAAAAAGTATTTAGAGACACTGCAAAGTTCTTAGCAGCATTATATCACTTGATTTTTTAAAAAAATATAGCCTGTAAGCTGAGTTGAAGGTCATTGCTGATCCTGAGAAGTACATCAGAAGAGGAAGGTGGAAGGAACTTTGGTGAACTCCCCACAATCACTGATGAAAACGTAACTGATAGGACGGATTGAGTCGGTGGCCACAATCAATTACTCTGCTGAGGAATAAAACGAAGGCCTTGAGGGAAAGTCAGTGGCCTTGAGCTGGAAATGGAGGAAGACAAGGTATTATTGGAGATGCCAGTTGACTTGCTGGATCTATCTATCATCAGGACTGAGTTCAGAGACCAGTGTTGTCAGCCAAATGGTTTGAATCATAGAGTTTTAACCAGAGAAGCAACACAGAAGGCCACTTAGTCCTGCTTTTCCTATAACAGGTGAGTTCTCAAGAGAGCCATAAATGAATGGCTGGGCACCTCAGGCCACCATGCAGCTGGAAGCAGGGACCAGAGCCCACCCATTCTGACTCTTAGTTCAGTGTCCTTTCCGCTAAACCACGAGCTTCTAAAAATAACTGAACCATGGAGTGGATTTCAAACAACAGGTGACTTTGAAAACAAGCTTGATATATTTCTAAAACCCTGTTTTCTTTTGAAATGAAAATTTTCAAAAATATGGCTTTTGGTTTTGTAGTTTTGGTTTTCCTAATGTGGAGATTAGCCAGCATCCCTTCGCTTTGGAAGACAGGTGCTGAGAGTTGAAGTGAACAACTCATCTAATCAAGAGTGTCTTGTTTTTCTTCTCTTGTAACAGTTGCGAGCAGAGTAGCCTCCAACTCATGGCCACCTCCTTCCTATGTGCAAGCAGGGTTTGCCAAATACTGTCCCTGACTAAAAGCCTTACAGTAACCTGTGATGATTGGCTGCAAACCTGAACCTGAACCAAGAAAATTGAAACCATTCTAATGATAGTGAATGTTAAGTTACCCAAGGAACTTTGCTTCCCTTAAAGAGTAAAAACAGTAATTCTTGAAAATGACACACTCATTTGGCATCAGGTCATCAGGATAGGAAGCTAAAAGTAGAATCTGATGTTGGACTCTAATCTTCCCTTTCTCAATTCAGTCCACAGAATCAGCAACACTAAATTGAACTTCACAAATCCCCAGAGACATCAGGTGTGAGGGAAGGCCGTGGCTGTTCAGGATGCCCTAAGAGGCCCTTTATCATGCTACGTGGTTACTGATTCTGCGGATGAGTGCAGAAAATATAGATGATTTTCAAACATATCTTCCACACCCACACCCACTACTCCAAGTAATAGTAACACTGAATTGCTAAAACTTGAGCTCATGTGGGCTATTATGTGTATATAGTCATACTGCCTCTCTTTTTGGGTCTAAGAACTTTGTAATCAACTTCATCTCTCCAGGCTCCAAGCAAAAGTGTCATTCTATTAGCTCTGCCTAAAATTCTAAATACTATTCCTTCCTTTGTCTTATGGCCCTGGTAACCTAAGGGCCATTAAAATACAAATATGTTATTAAGAGATAATACACATTAAGCTCCAGAGGACGGTGTGAATTTTGGAAGTAAGTCGCCCCTTATTCTTTTTTATATCCCATAGAAAATTGCACAAAGTAGGTGTGCAGTAAGTATTCATGAAATAAAAAGGTGCAAATCTACTCTAACAATAACATTGCGTATTTCTCCATCAAATTCACTTTGATCGGCCAAGAAGATTACTGAAAGTAAAGGAACTAAGACTGATCACTGTTGATGGGATAGAAGAGTGGCAGAAATGATCCCCCTAGAGAAGTCAGGTGAGTGCAGATGGTGGGCTGAACAGGGAAGGAAGCTTGGCTGGGGTATGGGGAGACATGGGGCCCCCAGGACTAGGGACTATAGGGGAAGGGGTGAGGACAGTAGGGGGTTTTGTCCATGAAGTGTAAAAAGAATCTGTTGGTATCTTTGACTCATTTCACTGTACAGGAAGACTCCCTGGATAAAACTATCATACCTGGCTCAAAATCCATTCTTGTGCAAAATTTCATCCAGATACCATAGCACAAAGTCAAGAAATGTGTGGATGACAATCTAGTTAATAAAATCTTTGAGATGCCTTGTGTAACCCAGCTGGGGCCTAGTAGTTGGCCTAGTCCAGACTGACTGGACAACTTTGGAGGGCTTTGAGAAGACCCTGACCTCCCTCCTTGCAGCCTCATGAAGCAATGAGGTCATTCTTCAGCAGTGAAGACGGACTTCATTGTTGCAGATTCTTTTTCAGTTCTGTCCTTCACGTAAGACAGAATTGTTAACATGTCTATATGAGAGAAACAGTAGTGAAAATTCAAGGTTCAGCAAGGTCACACAAAATATTTCAAAGCCTTTGAGAATGCCAATTTTTCATTAATTCTTTCCATGATTAAAAACACCTTTGTAGGGCTTGTCTGATTTCAGGGCTTAGAAGGACCTGCGAGGAGAAGATGCATTCTTGGTCATTACCCTGATATATATTTACTACAGGTTCACTTCCTTTAGCTCTATATAATTTCTTTTCCCTCTTGCAGGACTTTGGGCTTAGAAATATATTTCAAGTTATCACCATAACCAAGAGTTGGGTGCTGATGAAGTGAATTTCTTAAAGAGAATTGTTTTTATTGTTGTTTTCATTTAGATTTACCTTGGTCGATAAAATGTAATCTTTCATAGATGATTTGTTTAGCCTAATCAAAATGCTGAAGCATAAATGATAACCCTCAGTAATGATACACACTGATGAAAAAGGTCTGTGTGTGTTCTCTCTTACACATCAAAGGAGAAATCAGCCTGCAGAAGGAGCTGACATTCTATACAGGGTGTGAATAGTTCCTAGAGCAGAACCCACCATAATCCATTGCCCCAGAAAAAGACTGAGGGTTGCCTCAGCACCTGGAGGTCAGCATGAGGTGGAAATCCTTCTTTCTAAATGTCTTATAGCAGATTCTGCCTGTCTATTACTGTCAATGGGCAGTTCTTTAATGTTTACTGTGTTTGTGACACAAAATTCGATTTGAAGGTTATAGCCCCTGCCCTCCAGGACTCAGCATCTAATTCTTGAGACAATAAGTGTGCTAAAAAGATCAACAGATGATTCATAGTTTTGTATTGTTTTAAACCAGTCAGGGAATGTGATATTTTGTCTCCCACTGGGGAATGTTTATTTTGTGTGTTAAGACACTTGTACAGGAAACCACTAGGATTTCTGACTTACATATTTGAAAGTCTTCCATTTGCTGAGCTATTGAAAACCCCTCAAGTGAAATGCTTTCTATCCTGTAATTCTGTAATTCCACTCCTGCCTCTCTGTGTGCATTACTCCAGCATCACTACCCACCTGATGGATCCCAAGGAGAAGAAACTAAGTTATAAGACATAGATGCCCTCAGTGTTACCAGGAGATTGAAAGTCAAATAGAAAAATCTAGGATATTAGACAGAAAGTTGGATGCTGTCAGGTACATTCTAGGTCTTGTAGGAAAAATGTTTACAACTTATATCTCCTTTTTAAATTCTCTGGAACCTAGTTTCTGCAAAAGGGGAGGCATTTACAGTCCTACTAAAAATCTACTTCTATGCATATTCACGTAAGCCCATAACAGACCTACATGTAACTGAGCTGGAAACAGTGGGAGGAGAAACAGGTCTTTCCTAAAGTGCCAAAGGCCATCAAATCTCTGCTTAATATTTTTCTCTTAAGCATAATTTTGTCCATTTCTTTTCAACATTGTATACATGTTCCTCAATCTTTTTGTTTCTTCACAATCAAACACACACTTGACCTACTGTGCCAGAGGTAATGCTGTGTAATCACCAAATCCCATTTACTTTAGCTCTTGAGCACAGACCAGGCTGTATTTCCTAGGCACCTCTACCATGTGATGGAAACCTGTCCAAAGAGTGTGAGCAAATGTGATGAGTGGCACTTCCAGGCCTTCCCCCCCAAATCTTCTATGTGTTCTCTTTCTCTACCTACTCTTTCATTCCTCATCTGCCTGCCGGAGTTGAGGGATCTGTTGGAGGACTATGAGGCCACCAGGATAGTGCCTGGATCCCTGAATCACTGTGTGGAACAAAGAGAGACTCCCATTGACTCATATTTTACTATAACATGAGCAATTAAAAGCCTTTATTGAGATTTTACTTGTTACAGTGATTAGCATATCCTGATTAATATGCTGACCTAAGTTAGATGAGCATCCAATTAAAGCCAAAATTTCACCATTTTTGTCAAACTCAATTATTTCTGTAATTATCAAAGTTTATGAGACTGTACTTCTTATCGCTATTTTAAGTACCAGCCTCCCATTTTCCACTCACCACTCATTCTTATAAAATAAGTAAATCTGAACATTCAAACTGGGTAAACACTTCTCTATAGGCAAAGATGGTTAT
Organism: Lepilemur ruficaudatus; assembly: GCA_963574885.1. NCBI lineage: Eukaryota > Metazoa > Chordata > Mammalia > Primates > Lepilemuridae > Lepilemur > Lepilemur ruficaudatus. Next base: position 79,307 of record CAUYRT010061654.1, on the reverse strand, counting down.
ATTGCCTAAATTGTTGGCTAACAGCAATACCATTAGGACATAGCTTAAAAATGTTTTCCAGTGATGAACAAAAGTCTAAATTCAGCATATATTAGGTAACTTATTATGGTCAGTTTACAAAAAAATGTCAGTTGTAAAAAGTTAAACATAAGAAAATCATAGACTACCTGTTCTGGTTACATGCCTAGTCCTGAAATAAGGAGAGGAACAGTTAAAAAGAAAATACTTTTCCTTTAAAATGGTATCTTAAGAAAAAATAACTAGCAAAAATTTAATGTTGCAACATCTTCTCTGAGTTTTGAAATAGATGGGCAGACGGCAATCAAGGGAGAATGAGACAATTGGAAGGATGTTATTGGTCCCCTGAGGATTAGCTCAACCCAGCTCTATTACTATTTATCTTTCTTAGCGCTTTAACGTGGCAGTGGTTGGCTGGGGCAGTAATTTTGCATCTGTTTTATTAATGCAAATGTTTACATTGCTAAAGATATTAACTATTAATAAGCCTTCAAATTGGCCATTACGAAAACCAAAGAAATTAATGAGAAACAAATGCTGCCATCAACTTGAAGTTTTGCTTGAAGGCATGGGATGAGGTTGGCCAATGAAATTGATTTCAGAAACTAACAAGAATTAGCAATTAAATTTTCCAAAGAGCCCAAGAAAATTATCAAGTGAGTTTGAAAGATTCACTTGAGATTTATTCCACCTTCATCCTTGTCTCTGCTCCTTGTTCTGCACAGTTATCAGTCTTTTTATATTTTGAGAAATATTTTTTATGGTTATTATAGCACATCAATTTCCCATAGAAATTCTAAGTCCACGTGGTAAAGTATCCCTGGCCTTTGTTTCATCTTGACATTATTTGATTATTTCATATTTTCTTTATATGTCCATCTCTACCACTAGATTTTGAGCTGCTCTAAGAGATCTGGCCTTACTCATATCTGCATTTCATAGAACCTGGCACATAGGATTCAAAAATCTTCGTTGAATGAATGAGCATAACTGTATTACTTAATTGATATATGATGAATATTTATGGATGTAAAATTATCATCAAAGCAATAGAGCTCATCATTCAGATGCTGCTCTATAGGAACTGTTCTTAAAATACTTCTACGGCAAGAAGAACCACATAAAGAGTGATTTAGAGCACGGACTCAAACTCAGCCTACCTAGATTTGAAATTCCAGTTCCGCCATTTACTACCTGTGTAATCTTGGGAAAGCTGATTATGATTGTCAAGACTGTTTTCTCATCTTCAAAATTAGGATAATAATAAAGGCAATTTACGGCAGTCGTAACAAATGTATGTGAAGTGCTTAGCTAAGTGTTTGGCATAGAGTGAACATTCAGTAAATATTAGATACGTTTTCTTTTTAGTGTGGCAACTCAGCAGGCTCACTGTACAGTGTGTTCTGATTTGAAACTTGCCGAAGACTAAATGTACTTTCATTTCAGCCTGAGCTATGCGGAGGAAAAGTTAACACTGAATTCTGTTATTTTGGTAGAACAGCTAATATTGCTATCATGGACAAGAGAAATACTATGAACTCAAGGTCAGCAAACACTTGGAGAGGTACAGAGTGTGGTATCCATGGGTAAGAGGCAGAATTGGACTAGAACCATTGATGCCTACTTAAACCATTCCCCCTGAAGCATCCCTCCCAACAAATATCCTGAAGTAGCCCCTCTTTTAAACAACAGAGAAGGTGGAGTGGGCAAGCATAGAGGCCCCCAGAAGGCTAAATGCTCTTTGAAGTTTCCTCTGTTACATACACTTTTCTGCGAATTTTCATTTCATAACATGTGCATGGTTGATTTAACATAAAAATAATATGTTTATTAGGAAATCCTGCTATTTTTATGTTAGATAAACCATGGTCATATTATCCAGTATCCTCATGGGCCCCCGCTGCAGATCGCAATTTGAGGAGCATGGAACTAGGCCAGATGGAAGGTCTGTAAGGCAGTGTGGCTCTATAAAGGGCGTGGAGCTGAAAGACTTGCAACCAGCCACTCGTCTAGCGACTTGAAAAGCTGTTTTTATTGACTTCAAATATGAAGCCACCTGAATATCAAATAGTAAGAAAAGACAATTCAATAATCCATGCTGGTAATACAATTTATCAACCAGCATTGAACTAATTCTTATCACAACCCAGCTCAACTGGACTTGAAGAAGTAAACACGTTTTTATCGTTTATAAAGTAGATATAATGCATAATCACAACTGTTTTCCCTGTGTCCACACAAGAACGAAAAGAAATACTGTTGTACCAAGTTCAGGGAAAACCAGAATGAGCTATATAAATTTGAGTTGGTTATCAAGCTGCTGTTGTCACTGTGACCAGTCTAATGGTGACAGGCTATCGGCGAGACATTTCAGCATTAACCAAACAAGTAAAGGTAAAGAACATGTTCACTCCTCTTTTCAAGAAATGCCTTGAACAATGGAGCTGGGGATTTCAAAGGGCTGAGCTAGTGGTCTAGGCCTGAGCTGAGTTACTGCAGCAAAAGGCCTTCAACAGATGCTCCTTTGTCAGGACAACGGGATGAAGCCTCTTTGGGAGATATTGTGATGACCAAGTCCCTGAGGGCAGCTCCACAAAACTTTAGGCATCCGACATGGGGTGGCTATTGTGCGTCTAATGACTGTGAAACCCAGGAAAGAAAGGGCCATGGAAAGCCTGGGCACACTTGCTGTGAAATGGTCCTTTTGGCTCTGAAACATGAAAGGGAAACTTACCCAAGAGAAACAGGAAGAAAAGTCAGCTATAGATACGTGTTCCTTGGCTGGGAGTTACTATGTCAATCTTTGGGAAGCCCCACCCCACCACCAACTTTCGGAGAATACATTGCCTCTCAAAGGCAAACTAATTCAAAATATTTAACAATTTCTAGTACTTAGTAGGCAAGGAGTCCCTCCTATAGTAGGCTAAAGTTACCAAAAGCTTAGCAGAGTGACCTAAATAGCATGACCAGTTCTTTCCCAGATGCCTGCCACTTCCCCAGTTCATTTAGTCCTGGCAGTCCTGTGTCCCAGAACACTCCTCAGTCCTACAAAAATTGGGGCAGTTGGTTGCCCTATCCCTAAAGAATAAACCCTTGTTGTCAAATTAATCCCCAGACTGAAGATAGCCTCTTTTAGAAGAATATGGATTTCTATATATTCACCTGAAGTGATTAAGGAGAGATACAAAGAAAGACACTAGTCCCCTTCTGCCACCATACTCGACAAAAATGTCAGCTATAGCACAGACAGGTTTTCTCTGGGTCCAGGAAAAAGTCATTTTACATGGGAAATGTAAGTATAAGAAGTGAAATTTCTATGGGGAGGACATAAAAAACCCCAATAAAACAAAACAGGTAACGCTAACTGCCTGCAGAAAGTCTCCCTGTCGTTTCTCACTGTCTACTCTTTCAAATTCAAGTTGAAAGTGATATTTTGTGTTCAAAGTTTTAGAACAGCCAGCACAGATCTGAGCTGATGTTGGGGAAGCTGCATTTTCACCTGTTGATTGTGTAAAGTAGATAATTGCAAATTACATGCCACCACTTCCTGCTGTTTCCCATTCTCCCTGCAGATCTGGTGGACAACTCACCAATCTTTAGCCCCTAATGAATATGGCTGCCTAATTCTTTAAGACCCAGCTCTTTACATAGAGAGCTTAGTTCTACCTCTTCTACTAAAATTTATTGCTGCTGACATCTGAATATTTTTCTTAAGGGTTCAGGGAAGCAAACCACACACTTTAGATCCTAAGCACTGCTGTTTGGGTGTTCTGATTCCATGCCCAGCTACATGGCTTTTGATAAATTACTCTACCCACTGATACTTTCATCTTCCAATTCAAAAGAAATATATTTAAAAAGTGTCTCTCTACTTAGGATGAATTCAGTGAGCGTATATTGAGAATATTCTGTTTGAATGGAAGAGAAGGACCTTAGGGGAATAAGGGAATAAAAGTAATAGAACATTCTTGCATTCAATAGGCTGATAATATAGTATGGTTAAGCCAGGCAAACATATGCACATAAAAATACAAAGTTACCAATGAACTATTAATCATTTAATATAAATTAAAGCCACAAGTACAGAAGAGGATCTACTATTCAAGCCTGATTGGCCTATTCTGGAGGGAAGTGATAAAGACTAAATCACTGAAGAATGGTAAGGTACTCTTCCAAAGGTTTAAGATTCCAAAAGCTTTAGATGACTCATACTGATAGATACTTAAACATTTACAAATTTAGGTGACCAATATTTATATCTTTACTTATTATTATATAATATCTTCCATCTGGTCTAGACTGCAGGTTTAATAGGGAAAGAATCTCTCCTTCCTCTGTTTTTGTTATATACTCAGCACCTAGTACAGTGCCTGGAGCAGAGTGTGCATTTGAAAAATACTGATCCAATTAATCTTCCTGAAGTTACCTCCAACTAAGACCATGGTGCTTATAATTAAGGGCTCTAATTTCAAATTACCAGAGTCTAAATCCTAGACCCAGTATTTGTTAGCTAGCTGTGAGTCATTGAACCAACTGTTATCACTGTTCAAATGGAGAGAGTAATAGTATCTGAATATAAGATACATTAATAGTTCTTAGGACAGTCCCTAACTCTTAATGTGTTCTTGATATATGCAAACAATTGTTATATTATGGTATGTCCCTAAAGAAAGCATCAACCCCTCAACCAGCTTGATCTTTCTCTTATACTTCTTATTGCTGGTCTTTTTTGTTCCCAATCACCCACTCCAGGGAGGTGGCCAGTGCAGCAGAGAAAGGTAGAATTCAGACTATCCCCAGGAAAGGCCACTGTGTCTTAGACTGGAAACTACCCAGGAAGATGGGACTCATGAGGTCACAATCAAAAATAAAAAAGGATCACATGAGCAGGGAAGCAAGCCTCACTGCCTTTGTTCCTGGGTTGTGAGGATTAATTAAAACAGATTACACATATGAAGGCCAACACAGCACCTAGAGCAGAATTGGCACTCAGTAAATACAGCTATTACTATGAGTATGCTGTGGTTATGATTGCTCTATGCTGAGCACATGGACAGAAAAGCACATGGCAGCCTTATCAGTAGACAGGCCTCCCCTGGGCTTCCTGAGAATCTATGGGTCCACTACCAGGTAGCAGGGAAGAAAAAGAAGCCCAGCTCTTTCTGCAGGGCTATAATTAGGGACTGTCAGAAATGGCCAGGAGAGATTGAGATAGAGAAGACACTTCTATAATTCATTCACTCATTCAATAAATAATTCAGAGTGCTCATTCTACGCCAGCTACTGTGCCAGGCACTTGGAAGGAAGCAAGTAACAAAACCAACACTAATCCCTATAATCATGCAGCTTACATTTTCATGGAGGGAAATGGGCAATAGGGAATAATAATAATAATAAATGAACAAACATAAAGTGTATTTGATGGTAGTAAGTCCTACTGAGGAAAATCAGGAAAGGAGGATAGAAATATGGGGAGAGGATTGTAGTTTGAACAGGGAGGTCAGGGATGGCCTTGAAGAGAAAGTGACAGCTGAGGGAGACTTAAAAGAGGTGAGGAAGTACACTGTGTGGCAATATAAGGGAAGGTGCATTATAGGCAAAAGGAAAGTAAGTGCAAAGGCCTGGGGTTGAAATGAGGCCAGAGTGCCGGGAGCAGAGTAAGCTTGGATGAGAATTACAAGACCTGGACTCAGAGATAAAAGGGGGCATAGATTGTATGATGTCTTTAGGGCATTGGGAGGGCTTTGGTGTTTACTCTGATTGATATGGGAAGCCACTGGAGGGTTTTGAACAAGGAAATGGTGGGACCTCACTAAAGGTTAACAGGGTAACTCTGGTTGCTCTGTTGTGTGTGTTGTAGTGGGACAAAGGTAGAAACTCAGAGACAAAGTAGGAGGTTGTTGCATAATTCCAATAAGATGATGGTGGCACTGACTGGGTGCGACAAGTAGTGATAAGTAGTTGTATGCTGAGTATAAATTGGGCCAGTAGGATTTACTGATGGATCAGATATGGGGTGTGAAAAAAAGAAGGATCAAGAATGACACCAATGTGTTGGCCTAAGCAATTAAAGGATTGAGTTTCCACTAACTCCAGGAAGAATGTAGGAAGAACAGTTTGAGGAAACAAGAAGATCAGATGTTCAATTTTGGACAGATGTAGTTTGATGTGTCTATTAGACATCAAGTGGACAGTTGATAAAATGAGTCTATAGTTAAGAAGAGAGATCTGAGTGGGAAGTGAAAATAGGAGCATCTTATACATACTTAAAGACATGATACTGCATGAGATCACCAAAAAAGTAAATTTGGCCAGAGAATAGGTCCAAGGCTGAGTCTTGAGAGAAAGTCATGTCCCACATAATGGTGTTTCAGTCAACCACACACAGCATATACACTGGTGGTCCCCTAAGATTATAATAAAACTGTAAAATTCCTATCACCTAGTGTTGCCGTAGTCCCCCTAACATCATATCATAATGCATTACTCATGTGTTTGTGGTGATGCTAGTGTTGACAACCCTACTGCACCGCCAGTGGTATAAAAGTATAGCACATACAATTATGTACAGTACATAATACTTGATAATAATAATAAACAACTGCATTACTGGTTTATGTATTTACTACACTTGTTATTATTTTAGAGTGTACGCATACTACTTACATTAAAGTGAAATGTAAAACAGCCAGTCCATCAGGAGGCATTCCAAAGGAAGGCACTGTTGTCAAAGGAGATAACGGCACCACAGATATTATTGTCCCTGAAGACCTTCCAGTGGGACAAGATGGAGGTGGCAGATTCACTGATGATCCTGACCCTGTGCAGGCCTAGGCTAATATGTGAATTTGTGTTTTAGTTTTTAACAAAAGAGTTTAGAAAGCAAAAATAAATAAATTCAAAAATAGAGAAAAGCTTACAAGATAAAAAGAAAGAAAATATTTTGTATGGCTGTAGAATGTGTTTTTGTTTTAGGCTAAGTATTACTACAGAAGAGTCAAAAAGTTGAAAAGTTTATAAAGTTAAAAAGTTATAGTAATCTAAGATTCATTTATTATTGCAGAAAGACTTTTTTTTTAAAATAAATTTGGTGTAGCTTAAGTGAACAGTTTTTATAAAGTCTGCAGTAGCATACGGTATTGTCCTCGGCCTTCATATTCACTCACTATTCACTCATTGACTCACGCATAGCAACTTCCAATCTTGTAAGCTCCATTCTTGGTAGATGTCCTATACAGGTGCATCATTTTTTATCTTTTATATCCTATTTTACTGTACTTTTTCTATGTTTAGATATACAAATAGTTACCATTGTATCACAAGTGTCTACTCTCTTCAGTACATTAACATGTAGAGCAATGGGCCTTACGACATCGCATAGGTGTGCAGTAGGCTAGACCATCCAGGTTTGTGTAAGAACACTCCATGATGTTCCCAGATGACAAAATCTACTGGTGTACTTCTCAGAACACACATATCACCATTGTTACCACCAGTGTGGAAGGAGGAGGACCAGAAGAGTTTGGAATCCCGGAAGTCAAGTGAAGAAAGCATTAAAAGAAAGAAGTAATTTACTGCATCAAATGCTGTGGCGAGGTCAGCTAAAAGCACAGCAAGAATGGAGTGTTGGACTTAGCCATACGGAGGTCGTTGGAGGCCTTATGAAGAGCAGTTTTGGTGCAAAGAATGGGGCAAAAGCCTGACTGACATCAATTTGAGAAAAAATCAAAGGAGAGGAGTTAGAAACAATATAAAAAATTTTTAAAAGTTTTGATGTACATAGGAACAGAGAAATGAACCAATATCTAGAGCAGGAAGCAGGATCAAAAGAGGATAAGTTGGACTTCATCACCATAGGAAAATATCAGCAGGCTGTGTATGGGTAAGAATGATCTAGTAGAAGGGGTAAGTTGATGATGTGTGAGTGATTAGAGAATTCTGTGGGTAGAGGCTGATGTAAGGTTTGGATATTATGAATCTTTTGTAACCACAGAGTGAGAAAAGATTAGGATTAATATATGGGTTGCTTCGAGGTTGAGAGCTAAACCACATTTATCATTGCACAAATCACATGGCACAGCATAGCATAAGAGGTTAGGTCTTAAGTTCTCTTTTCATTTTTAAGGCTCAAACAACACAATTATTCTAGCCAAAACCAATAATAAAAGAGACAATGAACTTTTTTTATTTTTTAACACTCTCTCTCCCTTTTGGGAATAAACATACACTAGGCTAATCTAAATCTAAGCTATTCTCAGTTTCTTAGAAGTGGATATTTTGAAAAACTTCATGTAACACAATGCCTGTTATAGCACAGATTAAATACTGAGAGGCAATTTAAAGTTTTATGCCAGCATCTTCAAGATCAAGGAGTAGAGCTGAGATGTTTCACTGAAACATACTTTCTTTAATCTAAATGAATCACTGGTGCTTTATTATTAAACTATGTGAATTTTGGTCAGCAAGAGACCCCTTGTTAGGAGTAGGAGAGGGGTAGGGAAAGGAAAAGGGCATAAGAAGTGATCTCACAGACACTATCTGTTTCTCTGGTATTTCAAATTGTTCAAATGGAATAAGAAGGCTCTGTTTGGTAATATTCTTTGGGAGTAGTGGGGTTGGGAGTGGGTAAACTCACAACTAATGGACGTGGTGAGCGTTGTAGGGGGGAAGGGCACATCTTAAATCTTGGTTGAGATGTGGCAAAGTCATAACATGTAACCAAAATGTTTGTACTCCCATAATTTCCTGAAATAAAAAAAAATTTAAAAAAGAATCCTAAGGGTTGTGGGAAAAAGGAAATCCAATCTCTGCTGCCTAAGATCTATAACACAGAACAGTGCACACAGCACCCCTCACCAAGACACATGATCAGGGAAGGTCAGTGAGTCTCCTGACACAATATACGTGAAAGACACAGGGTTGGTAACTCTGGCTCAGTAAAAAGGCTGGATCCAGGATCATGGCAGAAACTGCTGTCAGGGGATGTCCCATGAGCAGCCGCTGCGGCATGTGACTGGAGTGGGGGATCTCAGCTGATGCGGGTGTGAAGCGTAATGAAACCCTGGGATTTGCTGGGGAGAGTACCAAGGCTTGGCCAAGATCTGAACCACCAAGGACATCAAGGACAGCTTTCTGTGTGACAATGCAGGACTTAATCAGAGACACCATGTGGCAGCATCCAAAGCTGCAGCAGGAGTGAACAGATCAGACTCCAAAACTCTCAGAAATTAGCTTTTGGAGCCAAGACAGGCCCACTTTGGTCCACATTATTTCTGTTTTTTGTGTCATTGTCTTTTGTTTTGTAACCAATTGAGACTGCAGAGGTAGGTAAGGTTTTTGAGATAATATCTTGGATTTCCTAGTGGCAGGTCACCGGGAACTTGAATAATAATACAATATTAAATAAGTGTCCATGATCATATTTACCTCTGAGTCGATGAAATAGGGACACCTCCACCATCATCCTGTCCTATCAGCAGTTTCTTCCAGGATCCTCCAACCTTTTTATAGAGCCATGGTCACCAACCTAGTATCTTTCATGTATATTATATGAGCTGTAATTAGTCGAAGATTTTGAATAAGGAAGTAAATTTACCAAAATCCCACACTTAAAAATATTTGTTCACTTTCTTTTCACTCTCAGCATCTTAAGTGTATGTGTAATGTAGACCTCTTTCTTTGACTGTTTACTAATGTATACTCTAAAGATGTTATTAACAGATATGGGCACATTTGTAATAATGAAATAAAATCCCTGGTACAATAAGTCAGAATTAAAGGCAGCAACAATAAAAAAATAACAAAAGAAGTTTGAATATTTAAAAATGTGTGTCTTCTGTACCTACGTTGGTGATCCCCTCTGACCATCACCTCCAAATTTTGTATAGTAGATGTATTTAACATGTGACAGTTTAATGTGTGGCATAGAGATATTTTCTGTATACTCCTACATCAACTTACACTGGATAGCAAATTCCAAAATATGACTGAATGTGTTATCTCTCCTTGGTGATTTCTCTATTTCTCTATCGCATTGCATTACATTCCAGTCTTTCCTCTTCTGCCTTTCTTCTGGCACCTCATTTTTAAATCAAAGATTTCATTGATGAATTTTTAAAAAGCACAATTCATAATTACAAACGATTTCAACTACAGAAGTGAAGAGCCTTTTGTGACAAAGGGAACCAGAAATGAAAAGCTAGTACAAAAAGCCCTTCGTGTGTTGCATTTCCATAACGTGCAGTGTAATAGGGATTCTATTCGGTTCAATACAAATCAGAACGGAAATTCTATTTTTTTCAAAAAAAAAAAAGTCTGAAAAATGAAAATGCTAGATAAATTCTCTCTGGAAAAAATACACTTAGTAGTACTGGAAGTAGTGTGGTACATTGGAATGGCCTCAGACTCAGTGTCAGAAAAGAAGGGATTCTGTTTCCAGCTTTGCTGGTGGCAGCTGGTCACTTACACTTTCTGAAGCAGCTTACCTGTACAATAAGGGGTCAGAACAGATAGCTCCTAAGTCAAGCTAAGAGGTCTATGATTCTGTGAAATCTATCCACAGATATTCTATGTATCATTTAAAATGCCCCCATCAGCGATGATGTATTTGTCCTTGATATCCTCTCATTTGCTTAAATGTTTATATCTTCAGACAGTAGATAAGTTCAAAACCATGCAATATATTGGGCCCATTGAAAAATGAAATATGAAAGCACAATTTATGTATTCAACCTGAATATCATTAGATTTATTTAAACTGTATTGTATAAAGATTTCACCTAACATATTAATATAATAAAATTCGTATGCTAACAAAATTATAATTGAAATATTTGGCATTTGAGTAACCTTTACTATATCTTCAATGTGTGCTGGGGAAAAAAGCTACTCTTATTACTATCCTAGACAACAATGCACCCACCTATTTCACATGAAAGCAACAGGAAGTTTGCAATATTCATTAACATGTACCTGAGTACTTATTTGTGATGAATGGTGACAAATGAAGTATAATATCTATTTATTACTTGAAACCACAACAGTAATAATAACAGCAATAATAATTAGTAATATTATAAAACTTAATATAGTTTGTCATTAATTTTCCATTACTGCTGAAATGTAATAGATCATCCACCTAACTCTGAAACCTGAGTTCTAAGGATAAAATCTCCAGAAATATTTGAAACTTCATCCTTAGATAAATATTATTTTTATAAGTGGACACCTACGATATATTTAAATTCATATAAACCAGAAATCTGTTTTCAACAGAGAGCCAGGAACAGAGTGGCGATTCTCTTTTATGTCTCAAGAGTAAAGACCCAGCAGGACAAGCTTACGGAACACCAGTACACTTGCGCAGAGATCCCGATTGATCTGAATCATCTCAGGCAGTTGTAATGACAAGACTGAATATAAACAGAAAGCTAGCATTTTGAAATAAATGACAATGATGACTAATTTGAGGACCGTTACTGTGCGTGCACGTGTATGCATTGGTGCCTGTGCGCGTGGGCAAGGCCACCCTCTCCCTGTCACAGTACACCCACCACCTCCCATCAACAAAACATATAGCTACCCCAAATAAAAAGAGCAGCTAAGCTCTTGTAGAACATGACATATCAGCTCAGATTTCAGTATTTCAAATTGTTCTCTGGAATTAATTCACTAAATAACCCAGGCAGTCAAAGCACAGATCCATTAGGCTCAGGAGAACACATTCTTTAAATGTTAGTGCCATACAATGAATATTTGATAAGTACATCATTAATAAACCTTGGTGTGACATAATTGATATGTGGATGTTTAATGACAATTCCAAATGATGTAGCACACAGCATCTACTCGTCCCTCAATCATCATGCTCCTGCACTACTCGGTGGGTGCAATTGGAAAGGCAAAGTCTGATCTTCATTAGTGGCTATCCATAAAAGGTTTTCATTACAAGATAAATGATTATGGCCTGGCTTTATTAATTAAGCATGCATTTCTGCAGACCAAAGTAATTGAATAAAATGGCCAGTAGCTTGTAGACTACACAAAATCTTAATGCCTCAGGAATAGACTCCACCTTCATTCTATGCCTTTAATTCCCTATTATTCTGAGAAACTACCACAACTGGATTTAAAGTGTTGCCAAATACTGACTGAATTTAACATATAAGTTCTTTTTTCCCCTCTAACATCTTGTTTTGTGGCTGTCTTGATAAACTGGTTTATCTTTCCTCTCATCTAATAACCTAAGTTCAACCTGAACCTACTCCCATCCTTGAGGAACATAACCTCAGAATACGGACAGGTCAACTACAGAAGCAGTGGTGCCCACAGAAATGAAGAATTAGAATTACAGACCGGGTCACTAGAAATCCTTCATTCTCTTGTCACTGAATCAAACATCGAAAATGAACTAATCATCCATGTTCAAATATTACAAGTCCTTCTTTATTTTGGGGTCAGGAAGTATGCTTCAAATATGATATGTCCATGCAACAGTTCCCCTTCTAGCTATGATTGCTTCCGCAAGAAAAATAAGGCTTCTTAGAACATCAGCTTTAAAGTTTAAAAATAAATACATGAAGGAAGAAATTCTTGGATTTTTTTTTTTTTTTTTGCTATGACTTGTTTCACAGGTACCGTAATTTGGAGCAAAAGAGCTCTACAACAACCTCAGTCTGTTTTATAAAAAATTGTGTTCCTGATAGCTTGATACTTTGGAGCCCATGAAAGTAAAGATTAAAATCCACTTTCACTCAATGAGAAGACAAAGGACTTGTGCTCATAAAAACACCTGAGGATAACTTTGTCAAGAGAAGCACAGTGTCTAGGTATAGTATATTCCACCATAAAGTATCTAAAATTAATTCAGAGAATATATTGGCAAGGGGACAAGTTTTTCTCCCAATTCTTCTATGAGCTACATTTTTTTTTTTGTATGATCACTAGCAGAAACAATTACATTGTTAAATTAATTCCACTTCCCTGACTATGGTCACTATGCAGTTCATCAACTTACTGCATTAACATAAAATAGGAAGCTTGACCCTCACCTTGTCTAAAATACTTTTATTTGTAATGCTATTACTTGCATTTATTGGTAATTACTTTTATCCTTTATGACTATGCTATTGATTCTTCTGCATGCCTTTCAGTGGAAGCATTAACAAACATTTAGCTTTGAAGGTGACATTTTGATTTCATTTCTAACATTTTTAAGGACCTTGACACTAACTCTTACTTACCATAATACTTCCAATCCCCATGAAGAAAGCAAAAAGCATTTCTATAGTTTATTGTCTTCAACTTCTATCCTAATGGCAAGGGGGCTGGCATTAGTCAGAGCGCCATGGCATAGAATTCCTGTATGAACTAAAAATACCACTAGACAATTCACATGATTCACTTTGCATTAGTGCAATTGTTTCCAAGTGTGTTTCATTATGTTTTATTCATCCTACTTTCTTCTTGTTGTAGCATTAACTATTACCTATATATTATGAATTTAATGTATACAGTAGAGTTAAAATTCCTTTATTAAGTCATTAAGTGCTGCCACGATTCTTACGCTCATTTAAAGCTTAGATTACTAACACGGATGTAGATATAATTCTAATTTAATTTTATTTTTTATTTTGTTTTCAAATACAGAAAACTTTATCTCTACATTTCAACGAATTTATTTTCTCACATTTCATCTGAGCTCTCTTGGCTACAAACTTTTCATTCTCCTCATCTTCCCTGATCACTGAAAGGCAGCAGAGAACCATCCTACTTCTGAGGCTTTATGTCATTACTCGAGACTTACTGCCGTGTTCAAGAATTCTTCCCCTCTCTTTTTTGTCCCAACCAGATCTGACTCTGTCAGTATCCAGCTACGTGATCTGAAGCACGCATCTTCGTCCCTATGCAGAATGGTTTCCGCATGTATAAAATGAGAAAGCTTGACTCAGTGGCTCCAACTCAATCACACCCAGCCAGTAGCCTCTAATTCCCTGTGTTATAGCAAGACTCAGGCATAAATCAGAACCTTCGGGGGGAGTTAAGCATGACTGAGTTGGAATCCCAGCTTCTCTACTTAGTAGTGCTGTGATACCGGGCAACTTATTTATCCTGTATGCACCAGTGTTTCCTCAATGGTAAATGGGGTTATTCGTTCCTATTCCATACGGTTCATTGCAAAAATCAAAATTAGCAAATACTGTATATTCGAGGTGCTGAAAACAGTGCTTGGCACATGGTCAGCCCCGAATGAATGTTGGCTAAGAACTAAATATTCCCAAGGAGTGAACAGATTATGGCACCCTCCATCCCTACCCTACATCCATATGTACATCAAAACCAAAATTCTGATATCTCCATATGATGACTTTCAGAGTTTTAGATAAAATACTTTTTTTTAAAAGTTAACTCTTCATTTCCCTGCCCCAGCTTTGCTGGTGCTCTAAGCCAGAACGTCCAGAGCATGTATTGCATATCGAGGTCAGTTGACAGGTGACTGGGAACAGTTGACAGGTGAACTGGGTCTCAGGGTACCAGTCCACTAGTATAATTCCCTGCATATGCTATGTTGTGATGTGAATCACAGTTCTGAGCACTTATTGCAAAACCCAGGACTGGCAACTTTGACAGCTCACGTTGACCAGTTTGTGGAACAGCGACCCTCCTCTCTAGATGTAAAAGCATCTGGCCCTGTTGGGCTGAGTCTGGATGGGGCATTAAGAAAAGAGGACAAAATGATGAGGACCATGGGTCAATCACATCTACCCCTCCAGGATCCCAGAGGATACTGGAAATATTCTTATGGGTAATATAGGAGGGGAAGAATGCAGAAGTTCTTTTGGAATACTCAGGGAAAAAAAGAATATTTAGTGGGTAAAAAGACATATAATGCATAATAAAGTTATTAATATTTTATTAGAACTCTGAATTCACCTGAAGTATAGGTATAGTAGGGTTTTATTTGTAGAATACTAATGGAATGTATTACTACCTAAAACAAATTTTACAGATAACTGAGAACCTCATTGTGCAAAATCTCAAAACTTTTAAATAGATACCCAGTTTTGAATTTAAGTATCTGCAATGTCTTCAGTTGAGTCCTGGTGAAACCAGGTTGTCTGTATTTTCTGCTTAGGAGATTATCAGAATCAGACCAGATAACCGAATCCACTCACTCCCTGTATCTGCAAACTGGAGCAAGAACAGGCAGTGGATTCAGGGCAGGTAAAACAGGACAGTCAGCACACCATGACATTGCCAGTGTGAACAGATGAGCTGGAAAAATCACATTATTGCTCTTGGAATTTACCAGAAAAATGCAGACAGAAGAAGACAGAAACAGAAGTTCAAACTGAAAGAAGGCCTCAAAAGAAAAGCCCAAAGAGGTGATCGCTAGCCAAAATGACAAGAGATCAGACTTAGGAAAAAACAGATATCTCACAAAAAATGACACCAGGAACCTATTTAAAAAAATGGCAGCCAACTCTAAGGGCTGACTCAGTTTCTGAACACTTTTGCTTTTTCTTACATGCAATTTCTGGTGCCTAGGTACACACACATACACACACATACACACACACACACTTTTCTCTTTGGATGTATGTAGGTCCTCCTATTACTCGCAACCAAAAGAGCCCAAATAAAACACCAGCTTCACTGAAATGGATTATAAACTATGTCCTCTTATTGAACAGAGCACAATAAACCTACTTTAACCTTTTCTTGAATGCCTGGGGCCATCATTACTGACAACTGCTGTGAGCTGGTATAACATAGGAGGCTTTCTGGGCTGTTGGGTGTGCAAGGCTCTTTATCTCTTTCCCAATGGCTTCAGGAATGATGCTTTTTCAATCCCCAGCCTCTTTTTTTGTGGCTTTTCAATCTCTCCCATTACCATAAATCTGTTTGACTCTAACAGCTTTCTTTCTAACTTTCTGCTTCGAATCTTCTGGAGGCTGGGAAACAAGATAACCAAGCTTGATGGATCTCTGTGTAAAATAAGAACACGGCTCATCTACCCTAGGTCACCTCCCCAAATATTATATCTATATACAGTAAAGTCCTGAAAAATGGAAAGAAGGAAGGGAAGAAAGACAGACTTTGGGCCTGGCGCTGCTCTGAGAAGCTGCTCAGCAATTCCCTTAGTCATGGGTATTTAATCCCTGTCTCACGACATCCCCACAGTAAAATTCTGATGTTCCGCATGGTTATTTCAACAATAGACGGCCACCCACGCTTTAATAACCAAGGTAAACATTCTAACACCTGCACACTGTATTTACTTAAAAATTGATTTCGAAAGCAACATAAGCATAGTCAAATCATATTTTAATATGAAATCAGATAAAATAATTCCCTTAAACTATTAACTTTTTTTTTTATTTTTTTTTTTTTACAGCTAATGCTCTTCATATTAAACCTACTCTGCAGGCAAGTTTGGTCTTAATTCTTTGGATAACTATAGTGGCAGCAATTTTCTCAAATGCTGAAAGCATTTTAGATGGCTCACTCATTCATAACACTTTTTGAGTACCTACTATGTTCCAACAATAAGCTAGGTTCAGCAGATGTATCAGTGAACAAACCAGACAAAACAGACAAGGTTCTGTCTTTACGAGGCTTACATTGTGTTCAAAATATTACAGGTAATCACCGTGTAGTCTGGACAGCCCAGTAGGAAAGGTTTGGCCAGACTAAATATGTTTACCCTGAGGTAACACTTCCCCAAATAGTCTAAAGCTAGAGTGACCACATAATTTATTGTTCAAAACAGGACACTTTCGAGAGTGAAAGTGGCATGGAGAATAATTACACTGGGTCAATAGCCATAAGTCTGGACCTTCGCAGAGCAAACCAGATAGATGGTCATCTCATCTATAGGTCAGTGTCTGGTTCATAGTAGATGCTCAGTAAGCATGTGCTGAATCAGTTGGAAAAGTATGAGTAAAAAGGACTTCCACCAAATTATTAATGAAAGCAGCAATTTATTCCCTGACCAACTTTTTATCCTCTCTTCCGTCCATAAAAGCAAGATTAATCAACCCTTGGTTACTTCCTGCCTATCTTACCACAAAAATGATGAAATGATGTGGCTATTGGCCAGCACTCCTGAAAAATCACTTAGTAAAATTACATGAATTGAAGGCAGTTCTATTCTATTAAAATGTTTAAGCATCTGTTTGAGACAGGCTTATTTCTGAAATTGTTTTGTCTTCCATAATAGTTTCTTTCTCTAACTAAGAATTAACCCTTCAGTTAAATACTTGTTATTCATCTTAATATGGTACATTTATCAGAGCAGAGTCACAAGGCTCTAAGTGGAATAGAAAAGCTCATTCCCAACTGCTCCTCCTTTAAAGCTCTGCCAGCCCAAACATCATCATTTTATTGCTATTTTTTTTCTCTCTGAATGAGCAAACACCATTGTGCAATCACTTCTACCTAGACCTACTATAACTACAGCTCAGAATTTTCCTGCACTAAATCATTACGGACCAAACATTGTTCTAAGGACTCTTAAGTTAGTGTCCATGAATGCGTTTCAGGGTGCCTGCAAACCTCTGACACTGTATGCACAATCTTGTTTAAAAATGTATATTTTTTTTTCTAGGAGAGATTCTATAACTTTTGTTTAATTCTCAAAAGGGCTCCATTGAGATGAAGACTATTATTCTAAGGAAAGAAACTAGCCACTGCTCATTTCTCCATTTTACACTCATGAAACTATTTCCAAGATTCTTTCCAATACATGTGGTAAGCCACTGGGGACAACTAGGGTGAGAGGTTTGGCCATTAGTTACTAAGGTAAAAACACAGAGCGTTACACATTCAGAATAACCTGGGTCTCCACCAAGTAGAAACTGCATATGCATTATGTCTGTTCTTTTCTAGTGTTACCATTCTGATCTGAACACTCAGGATCTCACTATCTCCAGTGAAAGGCACTGAACTCTAATGAAAGGCATCTTTCCCTCTGCCTCTCCCCGACCCACTACCACTCACCTACTTAGCCATGCCAGTCATTTCTGGGCAGATAAATCTTAGAAAAACCTCTCTTCTCAAAAGTCTTCAAACATTTTCAATGGCCCAATTTCCCTTGAAAATAATTGAGAATTCTTAACTAGTCATTAAAACTTCTCTATCAGCTTATCTACCACTACTTCCTTTCATGACCATCTTACTCCATATAAAACAGTATACTTTCTATCCAGAAAACAAAGCATTATTCTACCTTCAAGGGTAGACTACAGCATTGCACCATTTCCCACATGCCAGTACCCTCCCTTATGATGAATTCAAGCCAGCCTGTCCCCGGGTGTCGAAGTGAGTAGCACCCCTCTGTGAAGCCTGACCTGACCACCTAGGCCACTGTCCTTTGCTTCTCAACTTGCGTAGCAACCATTGTCTGACACTGTTCTGTTGACATTTTAACACATGCTGCCTTGTCTTTATAGAAGTCTTTTAAATTTTATGCCCAGTCTTTCCAACTATGATGAAGATTTCTTGAAGGCAAATGCCACAGAATACCTCTCTGATCCCTCGTGACTTTTATCACTGGCTATTTATTGGTGATATTGTTTGACAACAATATCAACGGGTTAGAAGAGTGAGAATACTATGGACTAAGATTAGGGGTTATCTGTATTATGAAGGTCCCATATTTTCTTCTTTTGAAACTAAGGTGTCCCTTGTGTCTTCCATCTGTAAGAAATAATTGTGTTTTCACAAGAGGATTGAAGTCTTTGAGATCTTTTTAAGAATACGGAGAAGAGAATTGTTTCAAAATTGTTCTGATGAGATTACTGCAGAGCAGTGTAACTCTCAGAACTATCCAGACAGCATTGAAGATGGAAACTGGCGAACAGTGCTCCTGAGAATATAACACAAAAATCAATCAATTGAATTCAAATGTCTCTCTGGGCATTATGCCGAATCTAATATAGCCCCAAGATTTAAAATTGGAGACAAGGTTCTACTCAACTCACCTCAAAATGAATGACTAAGGGGATCAGGAATCTCAGGGGGTCTGGTGAGTTTGTTCCAGCACCCATCTCACCTGGATGACAGCAATTTGAAAAGATGAAGATGATTCTGTGCTACCCATATGCAAATTGTCACAATAGCATCAATACCAGAAGGCAGGGGGGCTAGATGGAGAATGCCATATGAGCTTACCAATGATACCTGAATGCAAATCAACCAGACACAGAGTACTGAGAGCATCACACTGACATGATGAAACCCTACAAAAAGTTTTTCTTAGGATTATCTGCAAAACAAGAAAAGTGGCCTTTCGGATACATTTATATAGCAGGGTCAATACAATATGAGGCCAAAGCTAATGAAGGATCTGATAGGATCTGGAGAGGTAGTTGATGTTGATGGAGTTACTGAAGTCAGGAAAAGAAAATGGCAATACCTCTATCAGCATTCCTGGTTTGCTCAGCATTTGAGACGTGGAAGATTACATGGCCTGGATAAGCAGTATACAGTTTCAAACATTCTACAAAGTGTATTATCATCTTTCTTTATTAATCCAGGTTAAAATGAACACCGAGACTGTTGTATAGAGGTGAAAGAGATTTTGAAATTACAAAAAGGGCTGAGAACTTTGCAGGCTGTGGTTTCCATATCCTTTGAATGTAGAAGATTCAAGAGTTAGCATCTGTTAGCCACTACCTTCCCCCAACAGACCAGCAACGATAGACTCCCAAATCCATGGCCAGTTCCTAGAAAATCAAGGGTTTGGGACGTACATTTGAAGCCTACTATGAATCCTAATTAATTTCCAAGGAAAGCATCAGTTTGTCTGGAGTTCTCTTGTCATTTTGTTTCATTGAAAAATCCCCAACTCACATATTCAAAATCCATTCCTGTGTTAGAGGAACTGAACATCTGAATATATTATTAGCTTAAGGAGAGACTACATGCAGAGACACAAGCAGAGAACTAACAGATAAACAACATTTAAAATTTGCATTTGAAGAGCACACAATATATGTGAATATATAAACTGGGTGTATTTATAAAGAATTATGCAGTCTGTTAAATTTTGTTACAGTGTTTTTCTCAGTACCCCTGTCTGCATAATGATGCTATGAAGAGAGAGGTAAATAAAGTGCAGCTGCAGGATTCTTTGTGGATAATCCTCTTGGAAAATCAAATTTCAACGGTAATATTTCTGCTGTTCCAAAACCTACATTTTAAATCAAAGGCTGCAGTAACTGCTGCATTCATTGGAAATTGTTATTACTAATATTAGTTGTTATTATTTTTATGTTGAATGAGTATCCTGTGACTTGCTAGTTATAAAGAGCCATAAATTCTCTTGAAAGGAATTATTATTTAGGGATTGCACTAAAAGTTATCAGGATGTTTTTTCTTCTCTGTCTCTCCTTTTTCCCCCTGATAATGTCCTTGTTATGGGTAAGGGCTCCTGCATTTGTTTCACCTTGCATGTCCCACCCCCACTAAAGTGTTAAGAAAAAGCTTTGCCTTTGTCAAGTAAAAGGATGAGTAGCTTGTCTATAACATACTCAATGACCTCACTGAGGCATATTATTTGTGAATTACATAGTGATCCACTGCGTCTGTAATCGCTGAGTCGTTGACCAAAACAGTTGTATATGCTCTTCACTATATTTAAGGTTTGGATTTGTTTTAATCTGAAAATATGGGGACTCAATTGCTCTCTCTCAGATCACTGCGCCACTGACACTAGCAGTCTAGCTGAAGCGTTTAGATGAGTTTTTGAGGAGATTACTCAAAACACTTTAGAAAAGGAAAAGATTAGATTTCAAAACAACAGACCACAGGAAAATGAGGCTTAATACTATAGTAAGCCAGGGCAGAAGAAAAAAAAATCTTTTAACCTTTTCTTCCTGCTATAAACTAAAGTCAACTACCCACATTCAAATGCAATATAAAATGCCAAACATGTTAAATTTGTATTCTTGAAAAAAGAAAGAGATTCTTGCTTGCTTTTGTCTTGACCTTGTAGCTCAATGCTTATTAAACCAGCTGAGAAATACTACTGGTCATGTTTGGCGGGCATTTATTGACTTTGCTATTGTTTATTTCTAATAGCAAAATGTGTGTATACTAAAAAAAAATTCAGTTATTTTAAGCTTCTTTGATAAAGTCTTCCAATGACTGGGTTATTTCTAATAATGTTAACATTTTTTTTCACTCACATAAAGATGTTTGGATTTTCAAAGCCATATTTTAGTTTATATTTGGTATGTGTTGGAATAAATTGGGAAAACACTTCATTTTGGTGGTGAATTCCTCAGGCCAGGACTGGATACACCGAGGTGCTCTGAGGGCCCTCCCAGACCTGGGGCAGAAAGCCACACTCCGCAGCCCTTCAAAGCTAAAGCCACTGTCTTCTACATCCTTGGTCTCACCCTTGGTTAAATGGACCACAGTCAGTCCAGGCTCCCAAGCCACACACCTGGGCATCTGTCCTCCTCAATACTTTCCTCTTTCTCTCTCTCAGCCAATCAGCTGTCAGATCTGTGAACTCTACTGCCTCAAATTTATTCCCTCCGTTCTTCCAATCTCACTGCCTTTGTAGCCCTCATCAACGATAATCTGGTCCCTCTTTCTCCTGTCTTCACCTCTCCCAATTCATACATGCCATCTGAATCATCATTCTAGAATAAAAACGTGATGTCTTCACCCAATTTACAATCTTTGAATATCATCTCAGCAGCTCCACAATAAAGTTCTAAGTCCTTAGCACAAATTTGAAATATTTCATGGACTAGCTTTTGTCCATATTTCCAGCCACATCTCCCTCTCCTTCCTTCTCTCCACCTTCCGTGCCCTGTGTCCAGGCCAAATTGCTTGCAGTTCCTTGATCAAGACATGATTTTTCCTCAACTCCTTTCTCATATGCATGTTGTTCTTTCTGCCTAGAATGTCCTCTTTCTCACCTGTCTGACAAACTCTTATGCATCCTTCACAACTCCCCAAGGAAAAGTCTTTTCTGAGCAATTAGACAAGTCTTTTTGCTGCCATGGGAAGTTCCACAACACCGTAGCTTCAACTCTATTTTAACTCCTTTCGCCTTCTTGCAAATATCTCTTGTATTCTTGTCTCTCTTCAATAGATTCTGAGCCCTTGAAGGTCTGGGAGTGTGATGTTTTCACACAGCAGAGCTTGGTGCTTAGGGGATCTTCAATATATATGGAAAAAATTATTGAGGGCTTGTTAGGGACTGTTCATAAGTGTAATTATTGGGCGTACCCTGTGAATCTAATCACAGGATGTTTTAATTTTTAGTGTTCCTTATAATTCAACATCACAACATTGAACTCAGCATCAGTATTTATACTGCCTTGTGGGATTGGCTGAATTTGTCTTATAAATGTGTTCTGTTTCATCAGCACAGTAGTTTATTATTATCATTATTCTTCAATTAAAATATTACATTATCATTTTTATACCAAAGT
The DNA here is from genome assembly GCA_963574885.1 of Lepilemur ruficaudatus. Lineage (NCBI taxonomy): Eukaryota > Metazoa > Chordata > Mammalia > Primates > Lepilemuridae > Lepilemur > Lepilemur ruficaudatus. The sequence continues at coordinate 56,835 of CAUYRT010061654.1, read as the reverse complement.
TCTGTTTTTCCAACTTCTGCTGGAACAAAAAAAGAAAGAAAGGAATCTTGAGTCCTATTTCCTAATGACAAGCATCACCTGTAACCATGCACCAGCTGTTCTCTGTGCAGGGGTGTGTGTGCCCCTCAGTTCACCCTGTCTTACTCCTGATGCCTGCCTGGCCCCTGCAGGTGCTGGAGCTTTGACCCCTGATCTAGAGCAATGTAACGGAGGAGCCCTGCATAGTGGGGAAAGCATCCTTTGCAGAGTAAAGGCTTCTGGATCTTTACATTTGCATTGTAATTAGTAAGTTCTGCAGCCTTATTCAGATCTACTAATATTTTTGTCCATTATTTTCTCAAGCTGTAATAGGAGAAAAATAAGCTATATCCCTGTTTCAAAGTCTCAGATATGACCATCCAGGGGCGTTAGTGAGGCAAGCTAAGGAAGGCTGAGAAGGCCCTTTGCCTTTCTTTAAATAAAAACTCCAATTTGGTATAACCTGATACCTTACAATTGGTTGAAAAACAGACTCCAATACTAAATAAGAGTAAGAAAACCACTAAATTGGATGGTATCTAAATGACCTATCAGTTCAGAATCCTATTGTTATGATTACGATCTTTAATCATGGCCAAAGGACATTAAAAGTTACATTCTCTGTCGGTCTTCATTTAGTTAACACAAGGGCTCAGCCTACCTTTCATTAATAAGCAACAACTATGAGCTGTAATTTTAGCTAAAGGATCATTTCTTTGTGGTGTTAGCCGTATCATGAAAACTCTACATGGTTCTAACTGCTCTTGATAGATAAGAAATAGGAGAAGATCTCTTTTTATAACATAGATTATGAATGTCACTCTGAGGTATTCATGTTAGAATAGAATTTAGTCTTCCAAAAGGGACAGAGGCATAAAAAAATCACATTCCATAACTGCATTATATCCCTTCTCTATCACCTAAAGGACAGTGTAATACCAAGCTCTAGTAATGCTCATTTGATTGACTCAGCCCAAACAGCATTTTATCAGGCACAAGCTACTTCTCTATGATGGATGACTATGGTTTATGGTGCACATCTCATTTGCAAACAGAGTTTGAAAATTCCCCTTCACTGGCAGAATTCTGATGAAGCCTGTACCATCATTATTGCACACTAAACTCATTAGAATAAAAAGAAGAAATACTGGCTGGGTTTATGGATGATTTGCTAATCTTGTTGTGTGAGAATAATGCATTTAATTTTCTTTTGTGGGACTTGACCCATCTTGAACTTTTGTTTGCTATTACTTTCCAAAATCCCTTAGGTGCTTGAAGTACTTTCTTTCGTAACTTTAAGGTTAAAGAAAGGCAGTAATCAAATCAAACCCCGCTAGAAAATACCTCTATGGACACAAATTTCCCAAAATGACTACGTCAGGCTGAAGAAGATAAAAATGCTAGTGTTTAAAATTCAACAGTGAGCTCTTTGAATAGAAGAGAAAAGGCAGAGGAATGTTCAAAGGAAAATAATAGTGTCCTGGTTTTATTTTATTTTTTATGATGATAGGATTTAAAACAACAATGCACTCTAGACTAAAATTAGGGTAAGAATAAGATACGTAAGAGCAGATCCATAACCACATTTCATAGACCTCAAGAAAAGAGCACCTTGGGAAGCAGGGGAGATAAAACACAGACACAGGACTGTTTTACATGCACAAATCAATACAAACACTTCTCACTTCTAATATCTCAGCCACTCAGCCCGGTTTTGTGGAGCTCCTGCCCTCTGTTATTCTCATTTCTGATTCTGTATCATGCTGTAAGGATTGCTGTTTCTTAAAATAAATGGTCTCAGACAAATGAACATCTCTCATGACTTTCCAGCTACTCTAGAAGCCAGTGATAAAAATCAGTGATTTCAAATTCTTAGTGATTTTCATAGGAAATTAATCATAGAAAGATGTTATTGACTGTTTTCTTATGCCCACAGCCTCAAGGCAAAGTTGAGAAAGATAAATATACCCACGGATTTGCTATTACATCCCTATCAAGTGATCCCCAGATAGCTGTATCAGTATCTGTGGTTTATAACAATAGTAGTCTATTCAAAGAGATTTCCATTGTACTATGAAATTACTTGTACCTTTATGGTTTGTGAATTTACACAGAACACTTACAGAGGATGACTCTCCTTTCGCTTTCCTTTCTCTATGCCCTCAATGAACTACCTTGAAAGAAGAGCCTTGGCATAATTATGGCCAATTCTGATTGGCACAAATCTGCACATGAATCCTCAGAAAATGACTGATTTCCCCATACAGCAATGGTGCTTAAGACTCAGAAAGTGTGAAATGAAAAACTTAATGTTCTCCTAACAGTGCAATTTAAAATAATGTCAATAGACCTCATGCTATTTTTCCCCCAAACCTTATGTTTAAAAAATAAAATCAAATCAAAATGGTGAGTTCCCACTGTGTGAGGCGTTTACTATTTACTATGTAATATCATTCCCTTTCAACTCATCCCTCAATTGTTGAGGGAACTGAGCAAAAGAAGCTGCCCCATTAAATGTCAGTCCTATAATTCACACTCAGTGGGCAGGCAAACAGCTCCTTACACAGGCCTGAAATGAATGGATGTAAAAGCACTATAAATATTGAGCTCACTTATTAAAAACAAAAAGGAAAAAAAAAACTGATCAAAAGAAAGAAACGCAAGAGCGTCTTGCCAAGCTTCTGAGTACCATCCTTGTGGATTTGCACTCGGAGGCAGGTGAGCATGAACGCTCTCTCAGGGGAGATTTTTTAAGTGAGAGGGCATATTATTCCGGTGGAATTCTCTTGAAGATCCCATTCTCTGTAACTAGCCCTGACGAATGGCACAGAGTTGGAAAGGGTGTGTGCTTCAAACTGGGGTCTACTGAGAATTCCGCTTTTCACAGCGCTGGCCATGGCGGACATGAAAGAGCAAAATCTGCTGGTTCTTATTTCACTCCCCTTGGTCACTGTCCTCTCATAAATCCAACCCCAATTCCTCAACCTCATTCATGCCCTAACCTAAACTTGCCCCATCAAAACCACATGCTGTTCCTTCCTTCTTGGGAAAACAACTCTGTCCCAGTTCTCTCCTTCCACTTTGTCACCATATACTCATTTGTTCATTCATTTATTAACTGAACAAATAATTATCCAATATTTACTGAAAGCTCTGTTAGAGTCTGCTGATACAGAGATGGCAAAAGTTCCTCTTTGTTGAAGGATCCTGTCTACCTTCATGTCCCATAGAGGTCTGCTATTTAATAAGTTGAATCGATCTGTGTTAAAACTTCCATAAACCTGGTTATCTTACAATGCCAACACCCAAGCTTCTCCCCAACTCAATTCTGTGCATACCTTTTGACAGGAAGCTTCAGCAAGTTATCTTTGGAGTTAGTAATGGGGGGACTTTGAGCACAGAGGCAAGGTCAGCAATGACCCATATACCTCACCTGACATAAGGCCATTTCTCATCCTGATATATATTTGATCTAGAGGCATGAAAATATGATAAATTAGGTGGTTAAGTCCCATATCAAAAATTAATCTACACCTAATGTATTCCTAAATTCCAGGTAATATGCTTCTTCACTTCAAGCTTAAGTTTTCTTATTGATATATTCTCTCCACCTATGCTATTTGATCACTGTAATAAGAGACTACCTATATTTTGTCCTGTGATTAGAGAAACTAAACATATATGTGTATTTGTGTGTGTGTGTATATATATACATGTGTGTATGTGTGTGTGTGTGAACAATTCTTCCAAAGTATTAAGAGTGGTATGTTTACTTGTGTTTTCTCCTTATTGCACTTTTTTTTTAAGTTTTCTCTCCCACCTGGCTCCCATACTTCGTAGGAAAAGCAAGAGCTCAGAAACTATAGAAAACATTGATTATTCCTTTTGCTGAAAAGAAGAGCAAAGTGTTTAGCCACTGTTCATACTTCTTCAGTAGATCTTTCCAGTCTTCCTAGCTTCTGAGAGTGGGAATTATGGGTCCCTTAGATTCTCTACTGTTCAATCAAGACCACGACTAATTGAACTAAATGCACCATCTTAACCCTTTTATTGCACAATACATTTTAAGGCATTTTAGCAGGAGATTGTCTGCTGAGCTTAGAAGTTGAGTGTGCAATATGATAATGAAATAGTGATGCCACTTGGAAATCTGAAGTGTGAAATAAATACGTAGCACTACTTTGCTATTGTAGCCTCATTCTATTTAGGTGAGAAGCATATGCCTTTTAATTTATATTTCAATATACATAGAGGATTGTTTTTTAAAGACTTCTTTGTTTATGTCAGTGTCAAAATGCAACTTTTAAAACGTTCCACATTCACATAATTTTAAAACTTTTGTTTGAAGTAATGAGTGACTAAATCTTGCAGATTTTTCCAAAGGGAAGATAGTCTATGAGCTAAGTATATTGTGTTAATGTAAAAAAATCAATAAATTCGCCCTTCATGGTTCTAGGTGGGCCGTTAGAACTAAGATTATCTTTTTTCTCAACACTCTTAATAACCCAACGTAAGATCTGTTGAAACACCACATACAGACATAGTGCTTTAGGATGCCCTTAATCAAAGCCAAGAGACCAACAAGAGTAGCAGAATTCCTTGCTGCTCAAAATATGTTTGCAAACTGCAAAGTTGCAATTGCCCATCAACAACTTTGTGCATGTCAAGAACCCAGCCGAGCGGTGAAAACTGTGCACGTGTGTGTGCCGGGTGTGTGTGTACCACGTGTGAGGGTGGGAGGACAAGCCACCGGATCAAGAAGAAACTCCAGCCTCTGGGATCTGTATTTTGAAGGTGGGGATGGTTAACTGTAATAACAACAGTGACATCTAATCAGTGAATCTACCTGTGTCACCATTCTGCTTGAAAGCCTTCGTCTTTCCATTGGCTCTTAATACTAGTATTTGTGGAAAGGAGTGAATATGAACAGTCAAGCTCAAAATTTGGCATCTACATACCCACTTAAAGTTGACCAGGCAAAAATTCACATAGACAACCTCCTACGCTGAGGGATTTCTGAAGACATTGTAAAATTTGCTACCGCCGTAAAGGGAAGGGGAAGAAGACGTTCTAAATTTTAACACTTTTTGAATATAGGTGGGCAGTCATCCAGTCATCCTGGTTTAAGGTAGGCTGGACCTACTGGTTAAACTTTGCCTAAGAAGAGACAATTGGGGTAAACATAAAGAAAAACATATAAATCAACCCTGTGTGATGTGTCAACAAAAATAAAATTTTAAAATAAATCTCATTGATTCATTTTCTTCTTTCTTCTTATACCTATAAAACTTTAGTTAGAGCAAAGGTTCAGAGACCCATTCAGTCCTACGTGGTGAACATGTATCCCCATCTGTAACCAACCAGGGGCTCTTTTTATTTAAACTGGCGCTCTGAGGACGCCCATCTCTGCTCTGAGGCTGCCCCACAACCTTTTCACTCTTTCTGGCTCCATCTGTTCCAGCTTATTTCCAGCTGTTGTTTAGAGGAAAGTCCACAGTAATGATCTCCTTAACACACAATTTATCTTGCTATGACTATCTTTGAACTGCCAGTCTGCAGAGGGGCCCAGTGTATCCGCTCCCTGCCACATGGCTGTGTGCTACCACAACCCCCATCTCAGGTAGGATGTGCTGTCTCTCCCTGCTTCTGCTCAGCTGAGTCTTTAAGGGCCTCCTCTCTGAAATTTCTTTTCTATTTGGCAATTTGCCAATTTAAAGAGACCAGAACATTTTCCTTTTTAATATTTAAAATCGTATTTTAAAAAAAAGTAATGCAGATGTCATACTTCATCATGAATGCCTATACGGTAGTGATATATATATATATATTTTTTTTTTCTTAAAATGTGTGGTTTTCCAGTGACTCTAAGAAAATCTTTTCAAAATTCAGAGCATCAGTTTCTCCATCTGTAAAATGGGAAAATTCTCTCAGAAGATTGTTCTGAGAATTAAATGCAGGAACAGAGAAACTAGAACTTCTGTGTTTTAATGTGCACAAGGAAGCACCTGGAAATCTCGTTACAATGCAGATTGTGACTTTGTAGGCCTGAGTTAGGTCCCGGGCGGTGCCAATGCTGTGCAAGGCATGGGCAGCACGGTGAGTAGCAAGAATGGACAGTGCTGTGTAAAACACCTGTCACAAAGGGCCCTTTTGTTTACCAGCATCCAGAAGGCATCCCCCACGACAGTGTTTGCTGCTAATGTCTGTCTCAGAATGCACACCACCAAAATCATTTATTTGAGTTAAATGATAAATTTGGGAGCAAAAGCCATTATAAAAAATGTTCACAGTATTACTTTGAGATTTTTGCCAGCTCTTGCCTTCTCCCCCTAGTCCAGATGAGCTTTGTGAGTCTCTCTGACTGTGTAAGACAGAATCAGTGGTTGCAACAAAACTGAGATCTGAGGGGGCAGTGTGATCCCTCTGTGAGGGGATCTCAGAGTTTCCAGAGAGAACTTTGGACTGAATAGGAACAGAAAGGAAAGAAACAATGCGCTATTTTGGGGAGATAGTTGCTGCGGCTCACCCCAGCTTTGGGAAGGCCTGTCTGGTCCTGCTGGCAGGAATGAGTGTGTTTCACTGGAGATGGATTCCCTGAGAAGCCCCTGGGGCAGGTGCTGTCTCACTCTCAGAAGCCGACACAGAGAGGAGGCAGAAGAGTGATCCATGGAGAGCTTAAAATGGAGCTTCCTGCCCCAGCACGGGGCAGCGAGACTGATGCTCCTTTTAGCAAACGTGCCCACCGAGCCCAGAACAAACCTGGCGGTGGAAATGGCAAGTGTCAATCTCAAGGGCTGGCAGCCGAGCAGGTGGCCCCAGGAGGAAAGGCCAAGAAGGTGGATCACTGTCACTATTGCCGTGTGATAAATGGGAAAAGCAGCTTGACTCTCCAAGTGGGTGATGAGAAACGAGTCAGAGCCGGGTGAGCATCTGAGCAGTTCTGAACAGTGACAAAGCTGCAAGGATTAGAGAGCATTAAGGTGCGTGTGGTCTCATCCACCTGGGGCTCTGCGGAGGGGGGAGCCTCCACAGCCAGGCAGAGCGGAGATCTAGAGCATTAGGGTCCACCCCACCCGTGGAAAAGACTGCTCTGAAATAGAAAAGGGCTAAGCGGGGTGCAAGGGAGGCCACTGAAGGAAGACAGAGCCATTTAACACACACACAGAGCCATTTAACACACACACATTTTCTCACAGAGACAAGTTGGGCTGGGAGTTTCTTGGTGCAGAAAAGCAATCAGCACGGGAGCAGGGAAAACTGCTGAAGGAGAAATATTATAAATGGCAAAGGCCTGACAGGTTATCCAGGCAGGAAGGTGAGCAGATTAGAGAGGGGATTGAAAAGGCAGCAGCGCTACTACCGGCCTCATGGGGCCGGAATATGAGTACACACTTGAGAAGAAGCTAACGATACAAGAGAGACAAACTCAAGTCTGGAAACAACCGAGAACTACAATGGAAACCTATGGGATGACCTAATCACCTAGTCCCAGCAAAGTGCTATGATTCTCTGGGAAGAGAACTAAAAATAAAAGCATATTGATTACAATGTAGAGGACACATATGCATAGCCTAGATTTCTTAGCATAATAAACACATGCTAGGGTCTGGGGGTATAGACAGTGCTGTCAAGACTGCAGAATCTGGGAGGCCACCAGAGAGAAGGGTGGGAGGAGGGGTGGGTCAGTGACTAGACATCTAGCATGTACAGCGTTAAAAATAAAATAAATGAGCAGTGACCTCACTCTTATTGTAAGAGATGTTTTTAGCGATATATTTTAGGAAGTGGCAAATAACCAAAAGGTTATGAGTTCCCTAAATTCTATTGCCTTTTCAAAAGGTCTCTGGTCTGAAAAATTTTGAAAACCGTTGGATTATTAGCACTGACACATATACATAAAGTGAGATGGAGAATCAATTTAATTATCTAAAATAGCTGATGTATCATATATTATAGTTTTGCAGGGAGTTGAATTTTATTGACAATTGTAACATTTTGTCTAAATCAGGGTTTCCCAAACTGGGCATTCTTGACATTTTGGAGCACTCTTGACATGTCGGGCCAGATAATTCCTAGTTGTGGGGGCTGCCCTATACATTTTAAGGTGTTTAGCAGCATCCCTGGCCTCTACCCTCTAGATGCCAGAAGCACTCCCCAGCTGTGACAACCAAAAATATCTCTAGACATTGTTAAGTGTCCCCAGGGGAGCAAAATCATTCTCATTTGAGAAGCGGTGGTCTAAAGTATATCTAATTATAGCTAGCTAGCTACCTAGGTTAAGTCCAAGGGTTATAGTTATAGAGAAATAAAGGCTTTTATGCATTGATCACAATGTGGATTATATAATCACTCAATCTCCTCCAAGGATCTTCTAAGATCCTCTGATTCTGCAAGAAATTCTACTAATCAATAATCAAAATGGCCCTAAATCACACATTTGATTAGGAACAGCTGCTTTTGTCTCACTTGTGTCCCCGGGACTACACGTGTGATGTTTTTTACCACCTCGACCTTGTGGGATTGCCACACTCAGCTCTGCTGCTATGGTTTAAACCACGTGCAAACAGGACAACACTTGAGTTTCAGCATATAACCTTATTAAAGGATATGTCCTAAAATTTGCAAGAAATCTACTTGATTTGTAGTTGTGGAAAAAGAACAAAATAGGACTGACCAAATATGAGTGTTGACTATTATTGATGACTAAATGAAATAATCAGATTCAGAAAAAGAAATCCAGAATTAGATTTAAAGAATGGATTAAAAATAATCTCTTGATGTGTGCTACAATGTGTTCATACTACACCTTTGCTTTTTCATCAACTCCAACGAAAATTCCTAATGTGTCGTAATTCATACAGGGTTCCCTTTATGGTTTTTGTTGTGACAAATAGTAAATTTTTAGTGTATCAAAAGAACAGCTCCTTTTTTACCAAATTGTTATGTATTGCAAATGGTATAAAATTGGACTTGATGTACTATAAAGAAAACTAAATTAGATCAAAAGTGTAGTCCCAGCATATCTAAGCCTCCATTACCTCATCTGTAATATGGGACTAATAATAACTGCCCTGCCCTTCTCACCCAAATGAGATTCAAATCAATTAATGGATATGAAAGCAATGTGAGTACTGTACACATACAAAAATTAATTTATTCAAACATGTTTTTGAAATTAAAACCCCTTCCACTCAAGGGTTTCAATGAATAAAAGAAAGCTTAATTAAAAAAAAAAAAAAAATTACTGGGCCAGGCACGGTGGCTCACGCCTGTAATCCTAGCACTCTGGGAGGCCGAGATGGGCGGATCATTTGAGCTCAGGAGTTCGAGACCAGCCTGAGCAAGAGCGAGACCCCGTCTCTACTAAAAATAGAAAGGAATAACTTGGACATCTAAAAATATATATATAAAAAATTAGCCGGGCATGGTGGCACATGCCTGTAGTCCCAGCTACTCGGGAGGCTGAGGCAGAAGGATCGCTTGAGCCCAGGAGTTTGAGGTTGCTGTCAGCTAGGCTGACACCACGGCACTCTAGCCTGGGCAACACAGTGAGACTCTGTCTCAAAAAAAAAAAAAAAAAAAAAAAGACACCATTGAACTAGAGATAGAGCGACTTCCCCAGGTCGCCAGTAGGGGTCAGACCACCTAGATGTTTCCTGGTGCTGGAGCAGGGGTGTGTGTGTGTGTGTGTGTGTGTGTGTACTGGGGGCAAGTGCGGTTGTCCCAGGAGGGCACCACCTCTTACCGGCTGTTTCACCTTAGTGGCAGTCACACTTCACACCTAAACCTTAAGACTTTACAAAGCATTTTTATAGGTATTCTCTCCTTTGGTTGTCATAACAATTCGCCAAGCTTACATATTATTTCCTTCAGCTCACAGGTGAGGTAACCATCCTCAGAGAAGGTGGGAAAGAAAACATTTAATCATAAAAACACATAATGATAATAGCTAGAAGGTGCTGAGTGCCTGGCACCACAGTAAACACTTTGTGTGCCTCGTCCCCATTAATCCTCACCATGACCCTGTGAAGGACGAATTATTACTACACCCATTTTACAGATAAGGAAATTGAGGCTCAGAGGTGTTAGCTGAGATCACAAGGCTAGAAAAGGGTGGAGCTGGGACTTAAACTCAGGTTTATATCCACAGCCCACACTCAGAACCAAGGGGCCGTACCACCCTCTCCCAACCTTGATAAGTGTATAAAGGCAGCTAAACGAGGGGAGCAGACGGGTAATGCTTCCAAATTTCAGAGGCTGAGTTGGTCTGGAAAAGCGTCTCGCATAAGGCAAGATTTGAGCTGAGGCTTTTGGACACAGTTGAGTGGCGAGGATGAGGTGGGGCTGGCCTGCCTCACATAGTGCTGTTTACGGCAAAGAGTCCCACAAGTTTAACCACACAGTTCAACGCCCCACGCCCCTCAGGAGCCCCCACATGTGCCAGCCACTGGGCTGAGGGATGCAGGGATAGAGAGAGGATGAAGAGGAGGTCACTGCCCCTCAGGGGCTGTCTCCTAGGGAAGGCAGACTGGTGCATGATAATAATGACACCTGAAGACATGAATCAATTGCATTGCCATCAATCGAAGATTCTGTCCACGGCTTGGAGGGGAAAGCCCTGGTCCCAGTTCTGCCACTAATTGTCTATGAGACTTTAGGCAAATCAGAGCCCATTAGTGGCCTCAACGTCCACACCTGGAAAGGGAGTCACTAAATATGTACTGCAGAATGACATCTGTGGGCCAACTTCCATCATTTGCACCCAATTTCCATTCTCCAAAAAACTCCAACCCTCACAATTAAAGTAAAGAAAAGTGGCCGGATGCAGTGGCTCCCACCTATAATCCTAGCACTTTGGGGGGGCCGAGGTGGGAGGCCAGGCTTGAGGCCAGGAGTTCAAGACCAGCCTGGACAACATAGTGAGACTCTATCTCTACAAAAAAATTTAAAAATTAGCCAGGTATTGGCGGCATGCACCTGTAATCCCAGCTACTTGGGAGGCTGAGGCAGGAGGACTGCTTGAGGCCAGGAGTTCAAGGCTGCAGTGAGCTATGATTGGGTCATTGCACTCCAGCCTGGGTGACAGAAAGAGACTCTGTCTCTAAAAATAAACAAACAAACAAACAAACGCAGCCTACATATTGAAGAAGAGGATGGAAATAGCACCAATTGCCAGCTTACACCCTAAACCATTCATGGCCCCAGGGTACAAGACTCAGGTAGGCCACAGCATGCCCCCCTGGGCTGGATCATGTGCTCAGAGATGGCATAAACGGATTAGCCACACAGGCCCCTGAGAGAGCCGGAGGAGGGCTGGGTCCACAGTAATACTGTGGCTGTGACACCAACAGCAGCACCCCTCCGAATCCAGAGCCAGAACCATTGGGCCTCCCCTAGCTTGGCTCCTCTCCGTGAACCCTCTCCCACTGGAACAGGCCCCTTTGAAGTGGGGGCTAACATCTCATTGGCTCATTTCTTGTAGGACGAAAGAGACAAGAGGGAATCTTAAGGAATTAGCTCAACAATGTTTTCTTACTTAAGTATACAAGTTGAATAAGTGGGAATGTTTCCCTGACTGGGTGCCATTGACTAACACAAAGTCACTTTGTACTGAAGTGACTTACTGTATTGTATTGAACTCATTTAGCACCTTGGCACATATTTGGTTTCATTTCTTTGGGTTTTTTGTTTGTTTGGTTTTGAGACAGGATATTGTTCTGTTGCCTGGGCTAGAGTGCAGTGGTACCATCATAGTTCACAGCAACCTCAAACTCCCAGGCTCAAGCGATCCTCCTGCCTCAGCCTCCCAAGTAGCTAGGACTACAGGTGTGCACTACCATGCTCAGCTAATTTTTCAATTTTTTTGTAGAGAGGGAATCTCAGGCTGGTCTCAAACTCCTGACCTCATGTGATGCTCCCATCTTGGCCTCCCAAAGTGCTAGGGCTACAGTCATGAACCACTGCACCTGGCCTCTTTGTATTTTTTTTTAATGATGGGAGAAAAACTAAAGAGGAAAATTCTCCCATGTGGATTGAATCCTTCACCTTTTTCATCCCTGCCTCCAAGATATTCAAATACAAATATTTAGATATTCAAACACAATTTTAAGAAATTTCTGCTACAATAAGTTGGTCCTTTCTCTGAAAAATAAGGAAGAGAGGGGTCTCCTCCTCCCACGAGTCCCCCATTCTACAATTCTGGGGCTGCCTAACCTTTATGGGGCCTTTCCTGATTGCTCTCAAAGTTGGCATTCTACAACTCACCCAGCATATCAAGGGGTTGGGGCTCTGTAAGAAAACCTCACCTTCCTGAGCTGCTACAGAACCCAAGAAGATGCGGTGAAAGAGACAGATTTCCAGTAACTGTGCCCACAGGGTTCCGGGGCCTTTGCAAGCCTGTGCCAGGTGAACCTCTTGGTCAATGCAATAAGAAAACACACCCAAGTCACTGTCATTCACTCGTCTGACAACATTATGATGCATCTATCCGCCCAGCACCGTATAGTGGCACACCAGAATACAAAAATGAAAGGACAAAGTTCCTATGTTCAGGAACTCAAGTTCCAGAGGGGGCACAAGGAGGTCTTCATTCCTTCTTTCTCACCTTTCACCCCAAACCCAACCCTATAAGCATAATATCAGGAGGTGAGACAAGCTGGGTTGAGTCGGCTTGGAAAAACCACTGGATTGGGGTGCTGGCTACCATTTTAACTCAGACCCAGTGGAGTCTGAGAATTTGAGAATTTGCAGCAATCTTGAGAGCCCCAGGCAACCTTCCATGCAGCACTATCTGGGGTTATCCTCCTAGCAAAGCACAAGCCTACAAAAAGCTGGACATACCGCCTGCTCCCCTGGAGAAAAGAAAATGATACAAGTAGAGAAAGATGCAGGCAGCAGAGACTTAGGCTGGGACAGGCAGCCAAGTGGGAAAAAGTGGGAACCCAGGCCCCAAGCTCTACACAAGGGCCCTGAGGACCGGGAGCTGGGGGTGTAGAAACTGTTAGCACCTGTCCCTTCCTGGTTGGGGAGGTATGGAAGGTAAGTAGAGGGGGTGCTTAAGTAGACTAAACTCATGCAAACCCATCCCACCCCCAACAACAAATTGGTGCTCCGGGTCCAATCGGGTCTGGTCAGACATGCAGCCCAAATGCCAACCATGCCTGAAGCGGACTTCTAGTCGGCACAGAGACCTGAGTGCAAGTCCCACCCGGCACTGTACCTTGCTTGCTGTGCTCCCTTGGAAACATCTCTGATTCTTCTTAAGCTTCAGCTTCCTCATGTGTGAACTGCGGGGCATTACTGATACTTACCCATAGGGTTGTTGTGAGGATAAAATGAGATATCAGATGTAAAGCACTTAAACAGTGGTTAACTGTTATCGTCGGTTCCATAGAGTCCTTCCGAGCCTCTCAGTGAAAAATGGCCTCTGCCCCACCTTGAACCCATGTCACAGCCCAGCTTTATCTTTCGTTTTCCGTCCTCGAAGGGAAGGTCCCTGTTTGATTCATATCCACAGCATCTAGTCAGAATTCAAATGATGGGTGAGAATTTAAACAATTCTTGTGAGAAAGGGAGGAAAAAGAAAGACCTCAGAAACAACCATGTTATTGGCAGATACACGCGACGACAGCCAGCTACCAAAACAAAAACAAAAACAGACCGAGTTGGTGGAGCTTGGATCCAACTTGCTAGTTGGAGTGGAGGGGACGTTCACACAGACTTGCTGCTGCTCCAGGTGCGGTCCATCATCTGGGAGCCTGTCAGAAATGCAGACTCCAGACCCTACGCCAGACCTACTGAATTAGAATCCGAATTTCAACAAGATGCGCAGGTGATTCCTGTGCACGCGCACTTTGAGAAGCTCTCGATAGACGAGTGATTCTCAAGCGGGGATGCACATTGGAATCACCTAAGGGACTTTTAAAAATCCCGATGCCCAGGCTCTACCCTAGGACAACTAGTGTTGTGTTAATTTGTGTAGCTCACCAGGTGAGTCCAGTGTGCAGCTAGGGCTGGGGGCCATCCATCTAGACCAACCCTACAATTTGAAGGTCGAGAAACTACGGTCCAAAGATCGTACAGCAAGTGAATGATAGAGCTTGGCAAGTGAGCCCAAGTCCTCCAACCCCAGGGTTCTCTTCACTGTGCTTCGTCGCCCGACAGCAGCTTGCAAAATGGAGTAAAGTGAGGGGGGCACCAGCCTTCCCCCTCTGGCTTGACTTCCTCATGGTTGGGTCCTCAGCTCAGGTCCTGAAGGAGCCGGGTGTCGGTGACTGTGCACCTTGGAATTCCCAGATGCACTATGTCCACGGGGGCCTCCCCAACCAGGCGGTAGGTGCCAGAAGCCTGGGGCCAGGTGGGACTCAGCTTCCTGGCCGGTGGCCAGTCTCTGGGCTGGCACAGCCCCACACTGTCACCCAGCCAGCCTGGCCCTGCCATTCCCACACCCCTCTGTCTTCCCAGAGACACAGAGCACTCAGGGACTGTCCCACCACAATTCTCTGAACTCAGGTGAGGTTTCTGAGCCCCCGCAGGCTCAGCTCCCCGCTCCTCCCAGAACTGCCGGGACAGGCTCACTCTCAAGTCAGCAACCGCGACCAAGGTCTCGAAACCCTGAGGGCTAGAGGCTCCCTCGTGACTTGTTTTTGCTCTCTTGTCAGGGTTTTGGGGCGGGGGGGGGTGTGTGTGTGTGTTCCAAAACTCTGATTGTCTGTGCTTTGTGACATTTTCTGGTGTGTTTTTGAAGTGGCTTTTTGTTATTCTGCCTCCACTCACTCATCTTTCTCAGTAGCCGTGGAAAACACTCAGCCTGTTCTGCTCTCCTCTGAGCGCCCAGATTCCACGTAAACAGCTCACCTGGTGGCCTGACTGGGCTGAACAGTTAGGAAGGGCCTGGGTCTCTCAAGCCCCTGAAAATAAACAGGCCGCTTAAACCTTCTCCGTGCTCCATAAGGAGGATGGGGTAGATGCCAGAAAGCAGAAGGAACTTTCTAGTCACACAATTATTCTACTGATGGCCCAGTGAGGTCTGTTCCGCAGCCCGAGAGCAGGCAAAAATAGGAGGCTTCTCCTTCCCTGAGCCTCAGGCCTGCTAGAAGGGGGGTACCCACCTGCCAAGAGCCTTTCTGGTCTCCTCTCCTGAAAATCGAGGGGTAGACCTCCACCTGCAGTGTCCAATACAGCAGCCACTGACCACATGTGACTCACGAGTGCTTAAAAGGCGGCACTCATTTTATTTATTTTTCATTTTATTTAGTTATACTTAATTTAAATGAAATTTAAATAGCCACAGGTGGCTAGTGGCTACTCTGTTAGTGCAGCTCCGAAGCAGAGGTTCCTAGACGTGGCTGCACATCGGAATCACCTGCAGGCCTTTCAAAGACCTTGACCCCTGGAGCCATCCCTGGTGATTCTGAGCAGCAGTTCCCACAGGTCTGGCCCCAAGGACTTCCAACCGCTCTTCCCACTCTGACATCCTACATTTTGATCTGGTTTCGACAGTTTTCAGAATTTAAAGACCAAAGAGTTTATTTAGAGAATCAACTCAAAACACTTAAAAAATGTTTTTCCACTTGTAAATGGAACACATATTCATTGTAGAATATTGAGGAAATTCAGAGGAACGAAAAGAAGAAAATTAAAATCCTCCCACCCAGAAGTAAAGGGTTAAAACATCCAGAGGTATATCCTTCCCGCATTTTTCCATCTTCAAATGGAGATCACACTATGCTTCTATTTTGTAATTGGTTTTTGTCACTTTGTTTGTTTGACCAACAAATATAGCATCAATCGTAATGGCTTATATGGTATTCTGTCGTATATACAGACCACAAGTTATCCAAATCCACATTAATATTTGCCTTATTTTTGCTATATTTTTAAAAAAACACCTTGCTACGAATATAATAATAACAATATCTTTATGAAAAGCCATTCATTAACCCCTTAGAAGAAAAGAATTAGGTCAAAAGGTATAAAAAATTCTAAGACTTGTCCTAAATGTTTACCAAATTACTCTCCAGAAAAATCAGTTCACATTTTTTTTCAACAGAATGTGAGAGTACCTGCTGGCATTGGGGATTGACAAGTTTCAATTTAACAAGGTTTGAGAAAAAACATTTTTTTAAACCACCTCATTTTTCCAAAGTTCAGCACACCTTTTTTTTTTTTCCCTAGGTCTTACTATGTTGCCCAGGTTGGTCTTGAAACTCCTGGCCTCAAGCGATCCTCCCACCTCAGCCTCCTAAAATGCAGTGATTATAAGCATGAGCCAGAGCACCAGCCAATATGCTTTTTTTAAAGTGAGCTATTTCATATTTTCTCTTCTATCCTTAGACTTTTAACACCTCCTCCCACATTGACATTCTCACCTTCCTCTTTCACTGAGGAAAGAAAATCGATCAAAAAAGAACATCCGAAGCTCCAACAACACTTCTACTTACCTACCTGTATACACTCTCTGCCTTTCGTTCCCTCCTCTTACTATGAACTATTTATCCTTAAGGCCAACCCCTGGACTTGTGCCCTAGATCCCATACTGTCTTGCGTACTCAAAGACATCATCCAGCAATATCCTTTCTTACTTCTGCTTTATCAATGTTTCCCTCTTTCTTAGATCATTCCAGCAGCATTTACCAAGCTGATACTTCTCTCATAATTAAAAATACCTCTTTTGACCCAATTCCTCTCTTCAATGTTGCCCCATATCTCCTCTCCAAAAAAAAAAAGGACTTGGCTTTAAGTCAAGGGAGAACAGCATAGATGCTAAATAAAGGTATAGAGGTACCAGAGTCACCCTGGGAACAGAGGAGTAGAGGCCATGATTCTTCATGGCACTGCTGGGAAGTCTGAGGGGTGGCATCTGAGCTGGTTCCAGCAGGGTAGTACAGGCACAGGGGAGAGGCAGGAGGTGGTGGTATTTGGCAAACACCAAAATGTGCTGGAGGCGCAGGGGATGGGAAGGGTGTCACTTCCACCCTCCAGTGGAAGGCTACTGCATTTATCATCCCCCTGCAGTCAAGAAGCTTCTCCTTGGGTCCATCCCACAGCCTCTTTTTACAGCTTGAATCCCTTCCTCTGATTATTTGTAGTGGGAACAGGAGGCAACTTTGTTACATTCTCCATAAAGTCACCTGGAGAGACTCTAGACAAAGGTAAATACAAGCATGGGGATGGTGTGCTGTTATTGATGAATTCAATCCCTTTGGGATTCTTTGCTCCTTTTTTAAAAACAACATTGACTCATAATGTCATTATGTCCATTAAAAAGAAAAAAAGAGGCCAGGAGTGGTGGCTCACACCTGTATTTCCCAGCACTTTGGGAGGCTGAGTTAGGAGGATCGCTCGAGCCCAGGAGTTCCCAAGCAGTCTGGGTAACACAGCAACACCTTGCCTCTACAAAAAATTAAAAACTCAGCTAGGCACAGTGGCATGTACCTGTAGTCCCAGCTACTTGGGAGGCTGAGGCAGAAGGATCCCCTGAGCCCAGGAGCTGGGGGCTGCAGTGAGCTATGAGGATGCCACTGCACTCTAGCCCAGGCAACAGAACAAGATTCTGTCTCCAAAAAAAGAAGAAGAAGAAGTTGCAGAACTCAAGACCACAAGGTAAAGGTCAGGGTGACCTGGATTGCCCAGGACTCCAATCGGAGTCCAACTTGTCCCCATTAATTAGGATGGCCAGTGCCAGCCCCAAGCAAAGGAGGCAGCCAGTCCGAGTCCCAGCTCTCCTACTTAGGTAGGACCATGGGGAGACTCACTTCATCTCGCTGAGCCTAGAATAGTGACAAATTAGGTTTGGGGAGGAGAGGAACATTTTGCTAAAAATAACATAATAATAACGACCTCTGACCGCCATCAGCGTGGGCCCATGTCAAGTGGGCCAGCCACCTGCCTTCTCTTTTCGTCAGTTTCTGTGACCCACAAACACACACCACACCCCCTTCACACGGAGTCTGCCGTGTACGTATCTCAAGAATAACGCAAGTCCCCGAAGATAGCCTTTCTTGGGAAACTCACTGAAAAATGAATTAAGGGACTTGCCCAACCGTGTTTTGGGTAGGACGTAGGAAGGGCATGACAACCACAGGACCTTTTCTACCCATCCCCAGTTCTGCCCTATGAAGTCAGAGGCAGGATCAAATCTCCCTCTCTGCCTGCCTTCCCCTCCCCCTTCTCCCTACTCCGTGACACATGATGTCCCTGGAGAGTCCCCCCACATCATCACAGAACAAAAACAAAAACAGCAGAGAAAAAAACACCAAACCTTCCCCGCGCCCCCGCCGCCCCCACGCCCCACGCGGGCCGCCCACGCAACGGGGCTTCTTCGTGTCAAATACTAGAAATGAAATGGCCTTTTCCCCCCCCCTTTTCACTTCTGCTATTTACACAGAAGTGCCTGCCAGGGACCGCAGCACTAAACCCGCCATAATTCAAGTTTATTTTTGGCTTTCTCAGCTGTAGCGATCTACAGAATGCCAACGGGGGCCGGCCGTGGCGACGCGGTGAACAGCGCAGGGGACAGGCAGGGACTCTCGTGCACAACCTGCTCGCGCCGGCGCCGGGCTGACGAGATTTCATTTCCTCCTCCCAGAGACTCTTAGAAGAAACCCTGTTATCGATGATATTTCTGAACATAGTGAAACCGAACTTCTGTGCAGTCGCGCGGTTTAGTCAAACAATTAGTAAGTAGGCGCACCTGGATTGAAAACCGGGCCTGACTCAGAAGCCGCAGGGCTCGGAGCCCCCAGCCCCGTCGCGCGCACCCCTCCCCCCCACAGCGATTTCACATGTACCTGTGTGTTTGCAGCTCTCTCGGCCCCGGCCGCCTCCTGTGCTTTTGCTCTTCTCTGCTTTGGAACAAAAATGGAACCAACCAGAGAAGGTTCTGGAAATTTAAGGTTTTGGTTTGTTTCAGTTTTCCCCCGCAGCAGGGGTACATGCCTCATGCCCGATGCATTTAAGTAATTGGCTCCTGGCCCTCAGTCCCCTGAGTCCTGTCGGGGAGAAGAGCCAGGGTGGGCAGAACTCTCTCGTGGCCACGTGGGAGACTGCCGGACTCCGAGCTCCACCGATCTGGGTTGGAATCCCAGCTAGGAAACTTAAGGCACCCAAATGTTGCTCAACCTCAGCCGTTTCCTCGTCTATAAATTGGCAATGATGTGTGCACCTGGCAGGGTAGTTGAGAGACCCCAATGAGATAATGCGAGCAGAAGAGCCCAGCTCAGATTCAGCCGCAAAGCAGATGTCCCGTAGATGTCCCCTTCTTCTCTTCCTCTCTCGTTTCCTCAGGAAAGGGGTACGGGGATGCCACCAGGGAGACTGGCCGCAGAGAGCTTTGGTCCCTCTCTTTGGAAGCGCAATCAGATTCACTTGGGCCTGCCTCAGACATGCGCAGAGCCCAGGCGAGAGTGCAGTGGAGGCCTGCATACCACGAGCCCAGACAGTCACATTGTAAATCAAGCTAATAGACTATTAAATAAAACAGGTTCCACTCCGTTTTGAAAATATGTTGTCATAATGAAAAATATATTTTCATAGCGACCTAAAAGGCCATGTTTAAGTTTAGAAATCTTAGATTCCCACTCTGCGAGGCTGAGGTGGGCGGATAGTTTGAGCTCAGAAGTTCGAGACCAGCCTGAGCAAGAAGGAGACCCCATCTCTACTAAAAAAAAAAAAATAGAAATTAGCTGGACAACTAAATAATATATATGTATATATATATATAGAAAAAATTAGCCGGGCTCGGTGGCTCACGCCTGTAATCCTAGCACTCTGGGAGGCTGAGGAGGGCGGATCGCTCAATGTCAGGAGTTTGAAACCAGCCTGAGCAAGAGCGAGACCCTGTCTCTACTAAAATAGAAAGAAATTAATTGGCCAACTAAAAATATATAGAAAAAAATTAGCCGGGCATGGTGGCGCATGCCTGTAGTCCCAGCTACCTGGAAGGCTGAGGCAGAAGGATCGCTTGAGCCCAGGAGTTTGAGGTTGCTGTGAGCTAGGCTGATGCCACGGCACTCCTCTAGCCCAGGCAACAGAGTGAGACTGTCTCAAGAAAAAGAAGTTTCAGATTCCTTGGAGAGCTTCTCCCCTCCCTCAGCACCCTTTGTCTCCTCCCCAGCCTGAACACCTAAGATCCATCTGCAGTCCCCGTAGACAGCCAGCCCTCGGCCATCACTTGAGTCTAGGGGTGCACACGCCGGCTATGCCATCTGTCCTGGGGAGGATTTTCCCAGGGAAGAGGCCCATGCAGGCCTGAAAGCGGCTAACGGCTCTTTTTGGCAAGGAATTCTGGCTCCTGGGACCTGCAGCATGACACAGAAGGGGGTGGGGGGACACAGACCTGCCATGGGCCCATCTGTCACCTGGCAGAGAGGAGTACAGTCTGAAGGAGGCCAGAGAAGGGCTTCTAAGGTGTGGGGCTCCTCCACCTGGATCTGAGGACAGCGTGTGTTTGTCCCAGATGCTACTCACCTGTCACTCCAAACAGGAACTCATGCAGTGAGCTGGAGCCACAGAGTGACCTCATCCTTCTGCCTGACATCTGAAAGGAAATTATACTTTTGATCGTTTCAACCTATTTGCAATAATCTTTCTCTTTCTCCTCCCCGGGGACAGAAGCCAAGGAGGGGGAGAGTCCAGCATGCATGCATTGGTATTTACACATTGAGTCTCTTCTGCTCTATTTTTGTTCTTCATTTCAAAAGTATTTGCTCCAAAAACCATGAACAGAAACTAGTTCAGCTTCTGAGTAAAGCTCATAGGGTCCTTGCTCTGGGGAGCCTCCCGAGCTGGATGGGGGCACCACCGCCCAGCCTTCAGGGAACTCCCAGACCGATAGGCAGGTCACCAATTTCAAGGCTCTGACATAGTGTTTGAGGAAGAACTGGAGCGAATACTTACTCAGCACCTACTGTATGCCTCACGCTGAATCCCCTCATTCCATGTCACAACGACCCTGTGAGGTAAGCAATTGAGATACCCGTTGTACAGATGAGAAAATAGAGACTCGGACAAGTTAAGAACCTTTCCAAATTCAGAGCCAGTAGCAGCAAGCCAGGAAGGGAACTCCCCCATCCATCCTCTGTCCCCTGTACCACACTGGTTGATAACCAAGAACTCAACTTCACAACCACTGAAAGCCCCACTGTACTTGTCGCTGCCAAGTGAAGAATGTGTCCCCTCACCCCTTCTGTGTCATGCTCCATGTCCCAGGAGCAAGAATTCCCTGCCCAAAGAGCCCTTAGCCACTTTCAGGCCTGCATGGGCCTCTTCCCTGGGAAAATCCTCCCCAGAACAGATGTCATAGCTGGTGTGTGCACCCCTGGACTCTGTTCAGAGGTGAGGGGCTGAGGGTGGAAGAAGGGATTGACTACAAAGGGGCCTGAACAGGGCAGTGATGAAGCTGTTATATGCTGCATCTTGCTGTGGCAATGGGCACATAACTACATGCATTTGTAAAAATCCCCTAGAACTGCACACTAGAATGGGTAAATTTTACTGCATGTAAATTATACCTCAAAACAGCATGTAATAAAAACTCTTCGCTCCAAACCACATTTGAAGAAAGAAGCAAGCTTTTAAAATGGGGATTGTGGGCCAGGCGAGGTGATTCACATCTGTAATTTTAGCACTCTGGGGGACCAAGGTGGGAGAATCACTTGAGATCAGGAGTTCGAGACCAGCTTGAGCAAGAATGAGACCCCCGTCTCTACTAAAAATAGAAAAATTAGCCGGGCATTGTGGTGCGCACCTGCAGTCCCAACTACTGGGGAGGCTGAGGCAGGAGGCAGGAGGATCTCTTGAGCCCAGTTTGAGGTTGCTGTGAGCTGTGATGACACCACTGCGCTCTAGCCAGGTGACAGAGAAAGACCCTGTCTCACAAAAAAAGTGGGAGGGGGGTGGGGATGTGTTCAGGCATCTAAATTAACTTCTATTACTGCAACATGGAGGGTGAGTCAGTGTGGTGGACACTTGTCACTTCCACAAGTGACAAGTCTTGGCTCATCATCTTGTGAGTAGCTGTTCTCTCTGGAGGAAATTCCTTTGCAGTTGTCCTGCCTCCCCAGGTGGAAGTCAGAAACTCAAACTCCCAGCCTCCCCTGCAGCTGGGACATAGGCATGTGACCTACTCTCCATCAGTCATAACTGGTCATGTAGCTGCTGATTCCCAAGTGAGTCCTGTATGGACACCAGCGCTGCCTGGTGCCTTCCAATTTTGCTGGCGTGGGGACAGCAGAGGCATTTGATTTTGGGGCTTTCAGTGGTTGTGAAGCTGAGTTCCTTGTTATTAACCAGTGAAGCAGTCCCCAACCTTTTTGGCACCAGGGACCGTTTCCATGGAAGACAATTTTTCCACGGACCGTGGTGGGGGGATGGTTTCGGAATGAGTCAAACACATTGCATTTATTGTATACTTTATTTCTATTATTATTACATTGTAATATATAATGAAATAATTATACAACTCACCACAGGTAGGGGATCCCTGATATAAGAGAAGGAGGATGGATGGGGGAGTCCCCTTCCTGGCTTGCTGCCACTGGCTCTGAATGCCCTTTGGGATAGTTCTTAACTTCTCTGAGTCTCCATTTTCTCATCCGTAGAATGGGCATCTCAATTGCTTACCTCACAGGATTGTTGTGAAATGGAATGAGGGGATTCAGCCTGTGGCATACAGTAGGTGCTGAGTAAGTATTCACTCCAGTTCTTCCTCAAACACTGTATCAGAGCCTTGAAACTGGTGACCTGCCTACCAATCTGGGCGTTCTCTGAAGGCTGGGCTGTGGCCCCCCATCCAGCCCAGGAGCTTCCTCAGTGGAAGAATCCCATGAGCTTTACTCAGAAGCCAATGCCAACACTGACCTTTGAGGAGCATGGGCAGGTGACCACACAGGTGGCTAGAGAGATGCCCCATAAGCTCCCTTCCCTGCCCAGCTCTTCCCCAGCAGGACCACAGAGTGACCACTACTGCATGAGCTCTAAGTGTAGCCTGTTTGGGATCAAATCAATGAAAATATGCTTCACTTTAACGTAACACCCTTTGGTTGAGTGCCAACAATATGCCAGGTGCCATGTTAAGTAAGAAATAAATGAGGTGCCACTTAGGTGTAACCTGATAGAAGGAGAAAGATGCAGCCATGCCTAGGACACAAATTTGACTGAGAGATGCTGTCACAGCAGTGTGAACAGTGTTCTGTGGGCTCAGTGGCTCCAGGAGGTGATGGCTATTTGAGCTGGGTCTTAAATGCTGAGTTAGAGTCTGACAAAGGGAGAAGGAGCCAGAGCTATCTTAACCTAAGAGAAGAACATGTAGAAAATCCCAGAAGAGTAAAAATTCACAGAGCTTTTGGGGAACCCAAAGTTGGCCCAGAATGGTAGGAGCACAGAGTGGGCACAGGAGGGGCTTGGGGAGATCAAGTCCAGAGATGTCGAATGGGCCAGGCTGAGAAGGGCTTTGAATGCCATGAGGGGCACCAGAAGAGGAGGATGAGGCGGACGTTGTCTCCTTAAACAGTTGTGTGGGAAAGATCAGGATGGTTTCAGGGCTCCCCCATCTTTTTGTTCTGACCAAACCTCTACCAGAATTTCCTAAATGTGTATAACCTAAGCTTCTCTGAACCCACAGCCCCTCCAATAGATACTCAGTGGAAATCCCAAGTGTGAGACCAGAGAGGACAGCCAGCATCACCTGGTTCCAGCCCCAGGCGAGGAAACGGGAGAAAGGGGCCTCATGGAAACTGGGCTGGCTGAGCTGAGACTGGAACCCCTCGATCTTCTCCACTGCCACAGACGGCCTCAGGCCCAGCAAGCGTCAAGACACCTGGGCCTCCTAATAACCAGCACGTACAATTTCAGCTGTGAACGTGTAGGACTGGCCCGGCCGGGGGGCAGACGGGGGTGGGGAGCGGATATCTGGATGTCTAATTCCCCACTTGCCAGCAGAAACCAGCCTCATCATTTCTCGCCCCTGCTTTCACCACGGAGGTTATTTCGGTCCAAGCTTCCGGTTGCCCTCGCCACCTTGCCAAGAGAGGTCACCGCGGAAGTCAACACTGCGTCTCCGTGGGGGACAGAAAGAAGGATTCTGGGCTTGGAGACGTTGGGGACGGTAGGACAGCGTGGCCACCCCTCCACCCCTCCGGTTGGCTGAAACTAGAATGGCGTGAGGTTTTGCTGAGCAATTCTGGAAGAATAAACTGCTCCCCTGCTTTCCCTTTCACCTTCCCTCTGACCCCCGTCCTCACCTGCCCCCACCCTTCCTCGGAGAGCTTGGCAACATGAAAAACAGACACAGAAAGCCCTCCCTCTCGATGCCCGACAATGAACCCACGCAGCAAAACAGGAAGCATCTTCCTGTCAAGGCAAACCCATTGTTCTCTCTGTGCACAAGTCCCGACAAGAGCAGGAAACCGCCACCAGGCCGTGGCAACAGGTGTCGGGTTGACCCGAGGCTTCCCGCTGGCCCGTGCCCAGCCCTCCTTCCCTTTTCTTCCTCCTGGAGAGCCGTTCCCTCCCTGCCTGCAGCCTGACGGCGTCCTCACCTCACACCTGTTGCTCCTTTCCCTGTTGGTTGACCAAGTTCTGATTAAAAACCCTACAAAGATTATAATCTCCCTCCAAATATAACTCTCAATACTGACCAGACAACACAAAGTGTACGCATGTGCTGAAATTAAAGAGCTTCTTTTCAGATTTTCTGATTACAAAACTCTAGCTAAGTTCAAAGCCGAACCTTTCTCAAATATAAGGTGTCCCTGTCTGGCTGGACCCCTAAATCCGCGCCAGATCTGCCTGTTAGGTTACCTGGCACTGGTGGAGGTCCACTTCCCTTGACTTCACATGGGAATAGGTTATTCCCAAGTGAGATAAAACAGGGGTTAGAAGTGTGCAAGAGATATGATCTTGGACTTTGCACATTGAGTAACTACCCTCTAACATTGAGTAGTCTAGAGGGACTGAAAGCCACAGACACTCTGGGTAGAGCCAAGAAATTGGTACTTTGACCAGGAATCCGTATGTGAGAACAGCAGACCTGAGTTTCTGCCAAGGTGACTCTCTCCCGGGCACTCTGGGTCTGGTTCCTCTGTTGGGTCTGTCCAGGTCAGGAACCTTCTCTAGGGGTCTCAAGACTTGCCCTGCTCACTCTGTGATAACAGGGGCCCCAGGGTATGGTAGGATATGCTTTCCTTTATCCTCTGGGCGATCAAGTCATCCATGGGGTGGTTGGACTGAACAACTGTGAGGGTTACTGCCGGGTCCTGCTCCCTGGGCATTCTCAGAAACCTGTGCTGAGCAGGGTGGTGTGCAGTAAACCTTGTCTGACAGTGGCTTTTCCAGGCAAGGAGGGGGCAGCCCAGTCTGAGCCCTGTGGGTCATGCCGAGCGTCAGCAAAGACAGCCTGGCATAGTGGGAAAAGCCCCTTAGCTCGGAGTCAAAGGTCAAGTCACTTCTTCTCTTTCTGTTTCCTCAATCATGGAATGGAAACTTACCACACAGGGTGGCCCTGAGAGTTAAATGAGATGAGATAGAAGAATGTGCTTGGAAATACAGGAGCCCCATACAAACGTGGAGAAATTGTGTTCCACTGCCGGGCAGGCTCCTTCAGGCCCAGGGCTGTGGCGTACGGGCCTTCAAGCCCTAGCACCTGGCCTAGTAGCTGGCAGAGTAAGTGCTCAGTAAAAGGATGCTGGCTGATGCGTGGATGGACAAATGGACAGGCACGGGCAGAGAACTGGGGAACAGGCAACTCTGGGAAGCACATTGAACAGCAACTATTTCACGTGCCACAGCAGGAGAGAGATATTCACTTCAAAGACATGGCAAATGTCAAAGGTATCTCATGCACCAAACACAACCAACCCATTGAGCAGGTAACAAAGGCCAGAAATATGGCCCACGGGCCATGTCGCCCCTGAAAGGAGGCCAAGTCAAACAGTGTGGCTCTGCCTGTCTCCTTAACTCCAAAGTTGAGTGAGGGAGTCACTTCACTGGGCAAGACTTCCGGCCTTGTCACTTCTACTGACCACTCACCACGGCCTTCCTCCCTGCACCTGGGTCACTCCTATTGCCCCTAAGATGCCACTTTTTATAGGCTTCCTGATTCCCCTCCTGTGTGCTCCTGTGGCATGTTGGGCTTGCCCTGAAGTTATTACAGCACCCTGTACTATAGTATTGTCTTTTTTTTTTTTTTTTTTGAGACAAGGTCTCTCTCTGTCACCCAGGCTAGAGTGCATTGGCACAATCATATCTCTCTGTAACCTTGAACTCCTGGGCTCAAGGAATCCTCCTTCAGCCTCCCAAAGTATAAGGATTACAGGCATAAGCCAACTTGCCTGGCCTATCTTTTAAATATGATGAAATATTTAATACACAAAGTCATAAAGAATAATACAATGAGGACCTTTGTCCACCACAAACAAAGCATTATCAATAGATACAATTTAAACTCCTGGGTAACTCTCTCTGTTTACATCCGCCTCCATCTCCATCCTGCATTTAGCATATGCCTTCTCATGCATGTTCTTATACTTTTACAGCTTTTGGGTAATTCCTTCTTCAACTGTCTAGCTGTTATGAACTGATTGTTTGTGTCGCCCCCAAAATTCATATATTGAAGCCCTAACCCCCAATATGGCTGCATTTGGAGATAGAACCTCTAAGGAAGTAATTAAGGTTAAATGAGGGCATAGGGTGGGGTTCTGATCCAATAGAAGAGACACCAGAGAGCTCCTCTCTCTCCTCGAACACACAGCAAAGAAAGGCCATGTGAGGACATGGCAAGAAGGCGGCCATCTGCAAGCCAGGAAGAGAGCCCTCGCCAGAAACCAATCCTGCCGGACCTTGATCTGGCACTTCCAGCCTCCAGAACTGTGAGGGAATAAATTTCTGTTGTTTAAGCCACCTAGCCTGTGGTATTTTGGTACGGCAGCCTGAGCCGGCTAACACACCCACAATGCTCCATGTGAGCTTGGCCAAGCCAGGAACAGTGTGTGTTCAGTGTGTTCATCTTTATATCATAGGGTCCAGCACCACGCCTGGCATGTAAGTATTCATCAAATATTTGTTGAATGGAGTCACTGAAGAAGTAAAACAGGTGCCCTGGGGCCATTCCTTAGGAGCAGAGCATCCTCTGCTCTACCATGAAAAACGTCCTACTCAATCTGCTTCTGAGACCAGGATCTGAAGTCAGTGTCCAACAAAGGAAAATTTAAAAGTCAGGAAGAAAGACATTCCCAAGAAAGGGGTAGAGGGAGTGGTGGCATCTTAGGAGAAGTTTGAAGTCACTTCTTCAATCAATCAAATGTTTCTTAAGTATCTGCTGATTAGGTGTTCCATGTTGAACAGCCTCCACTTCTATAAGGTGATCAGTCTTTGTAAGACCAAAGGCCAAGTGGTCCAAACGTGTCCCAGACACAAACAAGCACAATGCTTTTTGGCTTCTCTTATGGACGTGTCCTTTGCTCAGACACATTGGAGTGTCCACAGCACTCGGATCAGAGAACATGATGTCAGAGAGCTCACCTTCATTTACAACACAAACCACACCCTCAGCACAGCTTGGTTGCCATGGGAGCCATTCTCATGACACCCAGAGCATCCACAAGAGGCTTTACTTCTAGAGTTCTTGCTTTGGCTTTTAAGAGTCTCTGAGCAAAAGAGGCAGCCATCTCAAGGAGCTGGTTTCAGACCTCTTGCTAACATGAAAAACACATGTTCTTAACAAGCAGGATGAGAAAGAATCTTCTAGGATAAAGAGTATAGCCCATAAAACCCAAGCAAATTATTTAACTATACCAAATTATATTTTTAAAATCAGCACTATTCAAGATAATTCAAAGACTACTAAAAAACTATATAGTACAGGCTGGGCACCGTGGCTCACTCCTGTAACCCTAACACTCTGGGAGGCCAAGGTGGGAGGATTGCTTGAGCTCCGGAGTTCGAGACCAGCCTGAGCAAGACCAAGACCCCAGCTCTACAAAAAATAGAAAAATTATCTGGGTGTGGTGGTGTGCACCTGTAGTCCCAGCTACTTGGGAGGCTGAGGAAGGAGGATCACTTGAGCCCAGGAGTTGGAGGCTGCAGTGAGCTATGATGAGGCCACTGCACGCTAGCCCAGGCAATAGAAAAGATACGGTCCTAAAAAAAAAAAAAAACTACACAGTACAATCTTTTTCAAGAAGCACAAAGTCTATTCTAGAATAGAAAATAGTTCACATGTCTTTGCTGTGTATGCCAGTTTGGGTGTCTCTGAAGTCAAGTGCTGTGAGTGTTCAGAGGAGAGAGGTTCATGTAGGTGGGGCTTGCCTGGGCCTCAAAGAATGGGTAGCATTTGGAGAGTGACTCTGGGTTCCTCCTATTTGGTCCCTCTCATAGAAAGCAGACTTGCAGTGCATAATCACAAACTGCACGCTGACGTGTAGAGGGGACACTCACTATCAGTTCTGAGAATAGCAGGGAATTCCCACCACCTCATCAGAGACCAGCTAAGAAACTGAACCTGAAGGCTCCCAGGACAAAGTGTGCCATGTCCACGCACCTAGAGCCGGAGCGTGGGAAAGGGCAGTGAAAGGAGGAACAGCATCAGGCAGGGGCTGCTGAGGAAATCAGAACCAGGAGCAGCAGCCCCTATCCCAGCCCCCCCCATGACATGGCACATCTGCCACAAAGCTCTCCAGCCCTGCCCTGTTCGTGGACTCTCTTGATCTGGAACCTTCTATGGGCACCTATGCTATAACAAATCTTAGTCTGAGACAGGAGCCTGGAGTTTATATGGGCCAATCCTGCTCCTTTTCAGATGGGCATCCAAGAACCAGAGAGGGGAAGTGACTAGCCCAAAGTCACTCACCTAGTGAGTTACAGGAGAGGCAAGACTGGAACACAGTCTTCTGGATTTAGGCTCATTTTTTAGAAACATCTGGTACATGGCAAAAGGCTCCAGGAGGAAGCTTCTGGAATAGTTCCAAACTGAAGTTGTCCTGAACTTTCTTACCAACACGCCTGCCAATATATAGCCTCTTAGAGTTCCTTCCACCTCGTTCAAGAGATTGCTGATATCCCTAAAAGTGAGTGGGCTCCAAATGCCAGTAACGAGAGCAACCAAAACCTTTGGGCAGAGGGAAAGTTTTGGCAAGGGCTTCCCACGCCTCCATGTGGGGAATTTGGAATAATGGGAAATGGCTAAGCAGGGGGCAGGTGCCATGGAATGTCTCAGACTTCAGAGTCTCAGGATGCTAACACTTAGGTACCTTCCAGGCAGTCTAATTACCTCACTTTACACTTGAGAAAACTGAAGTCCAGAGAGGGCAAGCAACTTACCCTAGACCACACCGGGATCTGATGAAGAGATAGGCTCACTGAATGACACCCCAACTGGATGTTCTTCGTAAGTCTAGGGAGAAGAAAAGCCCTTCCACCTGCTCATCCATCTCCCTTCCAGCCCTGTGCAATCTTGTATTTCCTTCCTTTGTTTGAGGTATAACATCCTGTCATGCTTGCTCTTGGCCTTAACTGTAGACAACAGGGGAGCAATCTAACCTTAATTTCTTCTACACTTAAAATCCTTGGGGACAGGAATCTCCTTGTATCAGTCAGTGTCAAAGCAAATAAGAGCCACTCTCCATATCCCAAACAGAAGGGATTTAATATAGAGAACCAGTTATACAGATGATAGAAGAGCTGAGGCCAAAGAAGCAATGCCAAGGCCACCCAGAGATTAATAACGGCAGGAAGTTCCCACCATCCCTAGAGCTGGAGGGACACAGGAAGAAGGTGGCGTTACCATAGCCCAGAAACTGGAGCAGGAGCTGGAACCATGATGAGGGCTACTCATCAGGTGCTGGTGCCACTGAACTAGGAACCCGCTGATGGACTCTGGGATCAAAGACGTGCAGCCACTGCTGGGATGCAACTGGGAGCAGAGAGAGGGAAGAAACCTACTGATGGAAAAAGATATACCATTCAAAAAGGCCCCAAAAGGGAGTTGGAATAGTTAAACTAATATCAAACAAAAATAGACTTTAAGACAAAAATTGTCTATAAAGACAAAAAAGATATTTGATAATGATAAACAGGTCAATCCATCAGGAGCATATTAACAACTAGAAATAAGAAGAAAATATAGACAGAATTGAAGGAAGAAATAGGAGAAAAACACAATTCAACAATAGTCAGAGACCCCATGACCCTACTTTGAACAATAAATACAACAACTCGTCAGTAGAGCAACAAGGAAATAGAAGATTTGAACAAAACTATGAACCAACTGCGCCTGATAGATATCCATAGAACACTTCACCCTACAACAGCAAAATACACATTCTTCTCAGGTACACATGGAACATTCTCCAGGATATAAAACAAGTTTCAAAAAATGTAACAGAATTGAGATCAGAAAAAGTATGTTCCCTGACCATGACCAGTAACAGAAGAAAACTTGAGGAATCCATAAATATGTGGAAATTAAATAATACAGTCTTAAATAATCAATGAGTCAAAGAAGAACCCACTGGGGAAATTAGAAAATACTTCAAGATGAATTAAAATGAAAACAAACATACCAAAACTTAAGAAATACAGCCAAAACAGTGTTTATACAGAAATTAATAGTCATAAATGCCTATATTTTTAAAAGAAAGAAAGAAATCAAATAACTTAACCTTTCACCTTAAGAAAAAGACTAGCAGGCTGAGTGTGGTGGCTTATGCCTATAATCCTAGCTCTCTGGGAGGCTGATGTAGGAGGCTTGAGCCCAGGAGTTCAAGACCAGCCTGAACAAGAGTGAGACCCCAACTCTACTAAAAATAGAAAAATTAGCCAGGCATGGCGGCATGTGCCTGTAGTCTCAGCTACTGGGGAGGCCAATACAGGAAGTTTGCTTGAGCCCAGGAGTTTGAGGTTGCAGTGAATTACAATGACACCATCACACTTTAGCCCGTGTCTCCAAGAAAAATAGAAAACTAAACCCAAATCAAGCAGAAGGAAGAAAATAATAAAGACTAAAATGGAAATAAGTGAAATATAGAATTGGAAAAAATAGAGATAATCAACAAAACCAAAAAGTAGGTACATCAAAATAAAATTGACAAACATTTAACTAGACTTACTCTGATATCAAAACTACACAAAGACATCACAAGAAAACTACCGACCAATGTCCCTTATAAATATAGGTGCAAAATTCCTCCACAAAATACTAACACACCAAATCCATCATCATATTTAAAAAGATTATATACCATGATTTATCCCAGGAATTCAAGGGTAGGTTCAACACACAAAAATCCATCCATGTAGTACACCATGTTTAATAGAATAAAGGACAAAAAACACTCAATCTTCTCAACTATAAAACTCTTAGAAGAAAATAGAGGGATAAATCTTCATGAACTTGATTTAGGCAATGGTTTCTTTGATATGACACTAAAAGCACAAGCGGCAAAAGAAAACATAAATAAATTGAACCTCAAAATTAAAAACTTTACTGCTTCAAAGGACACCATCAAGAAAGTGAAAAGATGCTCCACAGAATGGGAGGAAATATTTACGACTATGTATCTGATAAAGGATCATACGAAGAATATATAAAGAACTCATACAACTCAGCAATAAAAATCAAATAACTCAATTTTTGAAATGGGCAAAAGATTTGAATAGACATTTCTCCAAAGAAAACTCACAAATGGTCAATAAGCACAAGAAAAGATCCTCAATGTCAGTAGTCATTAGGGAAATGCAAATCAAAACCACTTTGAGGTGCCACTTCATACCCACTAGAACGGTTAGAATCAAAAGGGTTGACAACAACACGTTTTGTTGATGATGTGGAGCCCCCATACACTGGTGATGGGAATGTGAAACAGTGTAGCCACTTTGGAAAATAGTTCGACAGTTCCTCAAAATGTTAAATATACCACTACCATATGACTCAACAATTCCACTTCTAGACATATACCCAAGAAAAATGAAAGCCTATGTCCACACAAAAAGCTTATACATAAATATTCATAGCAGCATCATTCATAACAGCTAAACAGTGGAAACAACCCAAATGTCCAACTAATAATGAATAAACAAAATGTGGTCTATCTATCCATACAATGGGATATTATTCAGCCGTAAAAAGGAATAAGGACTGATGCATGCTACGGCGTGAGTGAACCTTGAAAACGTCCTAACTAATTGAAAGAAACTGATGTGAAGGCCACGTATTGCATGCTTCTATTTACGTGAAATGTCCAGATCCATAAAGACGGAAAGTAGATCTCTGGTTGCCAAGGGCTGTCGAGAGCAGTGTAGGGCAGATAGGAGTCATTTGCTAATGATTATGGGGTTGCTGGGGAGGGTGAGAAAAAAATGTTCTAAAATTCATTGTGGTGACGATTGCACAACTCCGTGAGTATGCAAAAACCACTGCATTCTACGCTTTAAGGTGGTGGATTTTATAATATGTGGATCACATCTTGATGAAGCTGTCATTAACAAAAGAAAGGAAAAGAAAAGAAAAAACACACATCTTAGGATATCCCTTTCCTTCTACCTTCACGTGTCAATGCCTCCCATGGGCCAAATCTACCCAGAAGCCAGAGAAAAAGTAGTCTGGGAATAAAAGCCTCCTGTGATACTGAACAGGACAAGATGGGGACACGTCTCTCACTCATCTCTGACTCCCCCAGCTTCTAACCCGTGGCTTGGTATGAGATATTCACACCATAAACATCTGTTGAATCAAGAAATTGCCCCTCATCTAGGCTCTGCCAGGTGGCACAGGGGGCCTTTCCAATGTAAATGACCTGATGATTCAGGATCCTGTGACCAGCAACTGGGGGCTGTCACTCTGTCACCTTTCTCATACCGCTTTGCTCCAGAAGGCACTGGAGGGGCCCTGCGTGGGGCAGGGAGGGCTGGAGGGAGGAGCAGAGTGGGAGGGGCAGGGAAGCTGTGGCTCCTCTCACAACTTAAAAGGGGCTGGTACCACTTCCTCCCCAGACAGGGGTAGCGCGAGGCCCGGCACTGCTTTCCTGTGTGGTTTCGCTGCCCAGAGCGCCATGGACCTGGGTGAGTGAGCCTCCTTGTCGGAGAACCGGGGTCTCAGACACCCAGACTGACCCTGTGGATTGGGAGGAGAGGATGGGGGTGGAAAGCCTAGGGGGGCCTCCAGGAGAAATCAGGTCTGATTTGGTGGGAATTGGTGGCTGCTTCCAGAGAATGCCACCCCCTTGTCCCTGGAGGGGTGCACCTATCCTTTCAGACACAGGGGAAGGGGCAGCCTTTGGTGCCAGGAAGGACAAGGAGGCCAGGGTCATGTCTTTCTAAAACAGCAGGGACATAAGAAAGTTGCCCACCGACTCCTTAACTTGCAAGAGACTGGTCTGGGCTTGGTGATCTGGCCAGAACCTGTCCTCAGCTTGAAGGCGATGGGTGAGACCCTCTGGGACTGCTGGAGACCAGTTTCAACAGGGGGGCTCAGGGCCCTCCACCCCCTCTCTGATTCCTACTTTTCTCCTCTGCTTCATAGAGATTAGAATCTTATCCTCTTGGGGTTGCTGGGAGGGGCAAAGTGAAGGTGCCCGCATTGTGCGAAGGTACAACGCAATGCAAATGTAAGCCGTGGTTGTTTTCTCTCTGCTACTCATCCTACCATCCTTGTACCAGCTGCGTGCTGGCTTTGCTGCTGCCTGCTGCAAGTTAAGATGTGTGCAGGCAACCTGAAATGGGACATTTCGAATGCAAAGGGCATTCGACCTGGAGAAGACCCAGCCAGACCTCCAGCACAGCCCCTGCCGCTGAGCAAACCTCACTCACTCTACCCAGGCAGACAGCTCTGCTCTTTAAAAAGCGCTTCCTCTAATCTAACCTCAGTCTCGACTAGAGGGGTACAAAAAAAGCCCTGAGGGGTTTCTGAGCGGTTCATCCAGCTCCAGACACCCGCTTTGCAAATCTCGGCTGTGGAATCAGACCCGGCTGAGGCTAAGAGGGCCGGTTCCTAGACGGCTCATCTCACCAGCAAGCAGAGCACCACGGCGGCCTCAAAGCCGCAAGGGGTTGGCTTTAAAAAGTGAAGGTTCCCTGGTGCTGGCCTCACACCCTCCCCGCCACACCACAGCCTCCTTGACTTCATCTCTTCCTTCCCCGCCTGCCCTGAACCCTGGAGCCGGACCCAGACAGCAGCTGTGGAAGGGTCAAGCGGTCACCCTACCCACTGACTGTGGACTCCTGAAAGGCGGGGTCCCGTTCTTTCATTTCTGCCTCCCCAGGTGCTGTGGGCATGTGAGCAGAAAATGTCTGTGGAATGAGTGAATACATGGTATGAAGAACTCAGGAGATTTTAGTTTTTGAAAATCTCTTCCAACTTCCTCTCCTCCCAGCCAGTCTGCTCTTTAATCCCACTCCCCAAGACATCCACCCCCGCCGACCACAACCCCAGAGTGCAGACGTCAAACACGGGAGACCCTGCCCCAGGCTTTCCTACTGGCCTCTGGGAAGGAAGCCAAGCAGTGCCACAGTGGCTGTGCTGCTCAGTGTTTGAAAAGCAGCTCCCCAGGGTAGAGGAAAGGCCCTGAATGTGTAGCGCTTGCCAATTTCCATTGTGTAAATTCTCCCGCCCTTGCTGATTTCGAGTCATCCTCAAGACTGAGCGCAGAGCTGGGCAGATGCACACAACTGACTCATTGTCAAGCCTGAGCACTGGCTGAGCACACCTCTGTCTGCCTCCTGGTCTGGGTTTGGGGATGCTAGACTCCTAGGGTTTGATGCGGCGGTGGGGGGGGGGCAATCTCTGGTCCAGGAGGAAGGGATGTTCTTGCATCTTCACTCAACCCAAGAGAGCCCCAACGGTCGAACCCAAAATACCAGTAGCGGGCGGGGGGGGGAAGCCACTGAGAAGCTTTGCTCAAAACGGGCTCTGGACCGTTGGTAGGGCGGGTGGGCCACGAAGGATCTGTTTTTCTGCTCTTCATCTGCCCAGCAGGGAGCAAGAGGTGGGTGAGGAGGCAGGGTTTCTGTTACACAAAGTGAAAACTCCAAGGCAGGGCTGAGCTGGCCTTTTTCACTATTTGAATGAGCAGCTCCAAGGCGCCCTCCCCACCTTCGAGCAATGAGGACAAAGATTTCAGTCGGGCAAAGCAGAGAAAAATTAGCCTGTGAGAGACTTGTGTCTCACAGCCCAGCCACGAATGGTGGCAGAGGTGGAGGCTGAAGGAATTGGAGGCCAATCTCTTCTGGAAACTAGACGGGGGTTGAGAGGGCAGGGTGAGAACCCTGCAGCCTGAACCAGCTGATGGAATCTCTCCTCTGTGCTTGGGACTTGCTTTCAGTCAATTATAATTGCTTGAGGAATTCAGGGAGGATCAGCCTGGTGGGGAGAGAGACACGTATGTCACTAAGCTGCTGCCACGGGGTGAGATACCGTGTTGGTGGGGGTAAGGGCAAGATGAGAAGGGAACATGGGTCAGAGAAGTATTTAAGGTGAGTTTTGAAGGGTGTGTAGGAGTTGTCAAGCCAAACAAGAAAGAGCAAGGGGCCTAGGACATAGCACAGTTGACAAATTCTATTGCCATCAGAGGCCAACAAGCCAAAAGAGAGAAGGAGCATAAGACAAGGGAAGTGGAGGGGGCAGAGGGAACCAGAGGGCACACGCACCACCTGAGAGCATCCAGATCCAATATTGTAAAAACCCCACGCAGCCAAGCAGGGCGTCCTGGGGACTCCGCCTGGGGCTCGCTGAGGGTCAGCTCCAACTAAAGTAATAGAGACAAGAAAGAGGCAAGCTGAGGAGAGTGAAAAGAAGCTGCCACACCAAGGAGGGCCAGAGGGAGGGAGGGCAGACACAGGCACAGGAGGTCTAACCCTTAAAATTTGGTGTGGCATCACCAAGGAATTTAGACTATCCTGAAAGCAATGGGGAGTCAGTGAAGATATGTTTCAATTACATGACTTAAAGGAAGAGATTTGTGTTGCAGAAGGAGCCCTTAGACAGCAAAGCCTCATGTCAGGACAGAAGTAGTTCCCGCTCCGAGAGATGTCAGGAGACAGAAACAACAGAACTGGGAGGCCAAAGGAACAGAAGAGAACGAAGGTCCCTCTGGGCTCGTGGAAGACCCTGCCCATGGCAGGCTCATCAGAAACATAACCATGCGGTAGTGAGAGCCCAAGCCTTGCTGTCCTGGTCAAATCTCAGGTCCATCTCTTGGCAGCTGTGTGATCCCAGGCATTTGGTTTAACCTCTCTGGGCCTCTAATTTCCGGAATATAGAATGAGAATCACCAAGCATAGCTGGCAAGATGTTATGACTAAGTGGCAGTGCAAAAGAATGGTTAGGAGTGTGGTTTCCAGAGTCAAAGGAAGGGTTCAAAGCCCAGCTCTACTCCTAGCCAGTCGTGTGACCCTGGGAAAGCTGCTAATTGTGCTGTGCTTCAGTAAGTGGGGCTAATAGCAGGGCTTGTGCGAGGATGAAATGAGATCACACATGCAGACAGTCTGATGCACAGTGAGATCTCAGTAGATGTGAATTCTATTACTGGACACTGCAGCTGATATCACAATGACAGCAAAACACAACCAGCTCTCACCCATCCCTGCCTGTTGTCTCAAAGGGGGTCCCCTAGGCCTCTCACCTCCTGTCCAGATCTCTTATGGCTTTCCTGTTTCTCTCAAAAAAAATGGGGGAGAGAGAAAAGTTGTAGTGGCAGGTGAAGAAGTCCAGAGAGGAAAATCTTTAAGGGGTGGGGGGTGGCTCTTGGAGCCGGCTGATGGGCAACCATGACTTCGCAGGCCGCCTCCCTTCCGGAAGGCCTGGGAGAATGTGGGACTGGAAGTTTAGGGTTTGGGAGGTAGCCAGCCAGGAATCCCCTCCTCCCAGATGGGAAGTTTCTCATGCCGGGGGCTTGAGTTAGAGTTCTAGGGAATTTTCTTTCCATGACGATCATTACTGAAAACTCAAGAACTCAGAAAACACCCAACACCTAGGTCAACCGTTGCTCCTTAAACCCTGAGATTCCCAACCTCACTGGTCTCACCCAAGCTGCTGCCAAGACCTGGTTGCTCTATGACTTTGTAACAGACAGGAATGATCTGACTCATGGCCACTGACCAAGCTCGCTCTCCAACACACCAGAGTTCCCCTAAGTTCCCCTGCTGCCTTTCCTGAAAACTGCCTGTTCTGGACCTGTAAGACGCCTGTCCCTTCACCATCTCCAACACACACACACAACCCAGCACCCCCACCCCCAGTTCCTCCCCACCTCGCAGTAGCAAAAGGAACGGGAGAGGGCTCAGGAGAAGGGGTCATTAGAGTAAAATAGAAACACCGTTCCTGTCCCCGTGTTTCACCCTCTGTGACTTATCAAAACTTTGAGGTTTCTCATTTCTCACTGACAGTCAGAGTGGGCTTTCTCTAGAGTAACCGAAAGACATTTACGCGTTGAAAGAAACCTCGAGCGCTTCACATCAAGATGAGTCAGTGGAGGATGGGCGGTGCGCTGGGCCCTGAAGAGACTGTGGTTGCGTGTAGTGTAGACATGTGGACTCAAGCCCAGGGGTAATGCGGTGAGAAAGGGGAAGGAGACGTCCACCACACTGCAGCACAAGCACCCATTCCCAGCAGGACTCAAATGCTTGGGTGCAGGCTGGGGGACACGGGCCAGTGGGTGCCTGTCCCCAGACACAGAAGATGCAGCTAGGAAGGCAGGTTCAAGTAGACAGCGGAGGGCTTGACTGCCGGGCCAAGCACTGGAGGCTCCATCCTTAGGGCTGGGTAGAGCCCCTAAGGATTTAGGAGGAAGGCACGGCCGGAGGGTTGGCATCGGAGCTGTGCTTCGGGAAGACGTGCCTCTAGCAGTAGTGCGCAGGATAACTTGCTTGCTGTGGGAGAAAGACCTATCTATTTATTTGGCCCGATGCTCTTCCTCCCTCCCCTAGGAGCTCCCAAGCCCAGAGTTCCCGGCCTAACCCGCGCCCCCGGGAGCATGTTAAGAACGGCAAGCTGGGTGCCATGCAGCGAGGTTTCCAGCAGGTGGCGCTGTGTCCAAGGACACGGGACGGCCGGGCTTGCGCAGCTTCTCCAGCCTCCGAGGATGCCTGTGGCAGGGTCCCATGCGTTTCCTGTCCCTACTGAGGCTGGAGCTGCGACGACAGACAGGCCTGCAGGTCCTGCCTTAGCGTTCACATGTGGCATCACAGTGACTCTGACTCTCTCTTGTGGGCCAGGCCCTGGCTGGGAGTGGAGGGTCGGAGTATGGGCAGGGGGCTGCAAAGGCAATGAAGGCGCAGCTCCTGCCTTGGGGGTGCTCCCAGATTGGCCGGGGAGATTAGACTTCTACATAGTTTGCTCTGTCAGCTGTCCTCCCTGCTCAGCCCTCAGGAGGAAACAAGCTCGCTTGGCCCAAGGCTCAGCTGCAAAGCCGAACTGAGCACATCCAGGCCTTGTGCTAACCTGGGGTCTCTGTCTGCTGCTCAGAGCCAAGGGGAGGCTCCTAGCTTCCAGAACGTGTCCGTTCCCCAAAGTTGGCCCTGCTCCCTTTCCACCGTTCCCCCAAGGCCTCGGACTAGAAAACAAGTTAAAGGAGAGAAAATGTATGCACACACTTTAGTTAAGAAAATAAAAGTAGGATGAATGCTCTCAGGGAATAGCATTCATCCCACCACACTGCCCCAGGGCAATGTCCCCTCAGGCCACCTTGAGGATCCCTCCTCAAGGAGAAGGGAGAAGGGCGAGCACTCATTTATTCATTCACTTAGTCAGTTATCCTTCATTTATTCATCAGCACACAATTCCTGGGCCTGCACTGGGTAAAAGGGAAGAGGTCCCTGCCCCAGAGGCAGGCCCAGGGTGTGGGCACAGTGAACCAGCTGTCAGTTCAGTGTGGGGTGTTGTGAAATCGCCCCATTTCCTCAGCCTGCCTCCTTCAGGAGACACTCAGGGCTTCACGTGTGGCTGCCCACTCGCCTGGACACCAGGGAAATGCTCCCCAGGCTGGCACCAAAGCAGTGCAGGACACGTGAGCCCACACACCTACCACCGCCTTCCTCTTCCTCCACCACGGGAGGTGGGAGGGACAGTCAGACCCTGAGTCAGGGTCACCTGAAGCCCAGGCCTGAGGGGGGCTCTGAGCTCGGGAGGACACTCCAACTCCAGAAGAAGCCCAGATGGGGCAAGACGGGGGGTGGAAAGGGCTGCCCCACATTCTGCTGCTGCTTCTTTAGGGAACCTGAGAGTGGAGGAGGAAGAGAGGGAGGTGAGGACAGTGATGCCGGGCAGCAGGCCAGGTGTTCAAAGGCACAATCTGGTTCTGATGTTCTCTTTCAGCGAACGCAGTGCCTGGAGCTTGGGATGAAAGTTCCCAACGGCGTCTCCCCTCCGCTGCTTTCTTTAATCACGAAGAGTTGTCCCTGCCAAGCAATAACTTTCTCGCCTTGTCTCCTACAGGGAAACCAATGAAAAGCGTGCTGGTGGTGGCTCTCCTTGTCATTTTCCAGGTAAGGTTCCCTGCCAAGGACAGCTCTGATCTGTCTTCCACACCCCGCTTCCCAAGCCAGAGGTTCTGCTGGAGGAGCTGGGCGTTTGCTAGGAGAAGAGAGAAGGCCCCGACACAAACCCACCTGCCATTCATTAAGCGGATGGCTGCCCCCCTCCGTGTGTGGAGTGACCCTGGGGAGCCACAGATGTTCTCTGGACTTCCTTTACTCCATCTAAGTTAAAATGTGGGGGGAAATAACTCACCATCACCTTCCCCACCCCACCTCCAATCTCCCCATCCAGGAGACAGAAACGTGGACTCTGAGTTCTTTCAGAGAGAACAGCTGCAAAACGCAAAGCCCGTGAGGTTACCAGCTTTCGCATGTGCGCACACCCCCATGTGTAAAACCCCACGTGTGGCCTGAGAAAAGAGCCTTAATTACTATCCTATCACCCCAAAGTTTTCTTCCCCCAAACTCCAGCCAAAGGTTCCCCTCGCAGCCGCAGTTTTCTTTTGTGAAATAGGGACCCATCAGCCTCCCTGGGGGTGGAGGGGAGAAAGGATGGGGCTCCGGGGACACGGAGAGGGTGGGGGATGGAGCAAATCTTTATAGCGGGCCTGAGCGCTGCGGGAACACAGACCCCCGTCTTACAAGGTTCTGTGTCTCAACCCCAGAAATTGAGAAAGTTTGCCCCACCGAGTGCCAGGGTTAGAAGAAACTGCAGCTGCAATGCGGGAGTCAACTTGCCCCCATTTGTTAGAGGCGGGAGCTTCTGGAGTGTGAGTAGGGGACCCAGCTGAGGCCAGAGCTGGAGGACAGTGTTGCAGAATTCGGCTCGTCCCCAGGTCCGCAGGCCAGAGGGGCAGCTTTCCAGGAGCTCAGGCCAGAGGCAGGCCCCAAGCTGGGCACTGTTCCCAAAACCCCATCCCAGAGGCCCCCAGAGCGTGAGCTGCTGCCCACAGCCTGGCCCCTTCCCCTTCACCACTCTCCCCTCCCTCCAGGACTCCGAGGGGCTACATTGCTGGCAGCAGAGGCTGGAAAGCTGGGAAGAAGAGGGGATGGCTTTGGCTCGTTCTCCCTCACTTGGGGAGGGGGGCTCAGGCAGGGCAGGATGTGGTGGGGCTGTGGGCTGCAGAGGCGGCAAGGCTGGGTGGTGGAGCAGGAGCAAGGCAGAGAGGACCAAGTGGTGGGGAGCACACTTCCTAGAGGCTGGGAGCATTGCCCTCCAGGAAGCCCAGCTCCCCTCATGTCCACGGACCTCGGACTAAGGCCCAGGCCTCACCATGAGTGGACTGAGGGCAGCCAGCTTTTTCAGGAGCTCCCAGGCTGCAGCCAGGCCTGGATGAGGGAAGAGGGGCTGCCACTGACTTTTCTTCTCAGGCTAGCGATGCCCAGAGAAAAGGCTCCTGGACATCATTTTGTCCTCACCCTAGAGTGAAGCAGTGATGAATCCAGAACTTGGAAGTGAGAAAGACTGAGACAAGACACGGGGAGTCCCTCTAGCCCCAATTTATGGAAACCCATTATCGTGGAGCTGCTACAAGTCCAGTTCCTAGAGGAAGGCCCATGAGCGTCCGCGGGTGGCTTCCAGCCCAGCTACCTGCCCCACAGGAGCCCACGCAAGGCTGTGCCCCATCCTTCATTGATAAAATCACAGCAGGCTGCTGAACCTTCACCCAGCCCTGCAAACAGGCTAAAAAAAGCCCCAGCAGCTGAGACCTGCTGATTGGGATCTGCCGGAAGAGGCTGCGGGGAAGAGAGAGGCAGTGACGTGCGGGAGCAGAGAGGGAGAGTAGGAGACAGAGCTGCCTTTCTTCCAGGG
The DNA here is from genome assembly GCA_963574885.1 of Lepilemur ruficaudatus. Taxonomy (NCBI): domain Eukaryota; kingdom Metazoa; phylum Chordata; class Mammalia; order Primates; family Lepilemuridae; genus Lepilemur; species Lepilemur ruficaudatus. The sequence goes on along the minus strand of CAUYRT010061654.1, from coordinate 15,542 downwards.
ACACAGCTGCTGAGGGGCTGGCTCCCCACGGCGCCTGCATCCATCACGGGGATTTGAGCTGGGGGCCAGGAGGGCACCAGGGACCTGTAGCGTCTCCAGGTCACTTGCCACCCATGACCTCAGCAGCTCACCCCTGCCCAGGGATTCACAGCCTCCTAACGGGAGCATTTGCCGTCCTCTCTTCCCGCTCTGGGTCCCCTCAGCCTTGACGCCCAGGTGATTTTCTGTCAGAAGCTGAGGAGTTTTGTAAGCCCCCTGGAAAACTCTTTCTATGAGCTTCTAAAGGAGGCTCAAGAAGGAAGACACACATCCTCTCATGGAGTTTCCAGAAGGCAGAATAAGAACTCTGTGACATGCAGTGGTGCCAGAGCCTGGGCTGGGCACCTCCCACAACCAACGTGGAAGAGACAGGACTCGTCTCCATTTCACAGACGAGAAAACTGAGGCTCAGAGAGTCAAGTGCATTTCCTCAGCTTAAGCTCATCTGGCCCCAAAGCCCAGACTATTACACTTCTCTCAGAGTTGGCAAAATCAGACGCTTGCTTCTCAGTAGACGTGTAGAACCTCGGGCCGCGCCCCAGCCTGCTGAGTTCCGGACAGGCATTTAACAACATTAACCAGGTGACTCACATGGAAGCTCAAAGTTGAGAATCACTGATTTTAAACCAAAGAATCACCTGGAGCATTTAGGAAAATACGGATTCCTGGGCCCAGTCCCCGGCCTCCCTGAGATTCTGGTTCAGCAGCGCTCTGGAAAGTTCTCAGGGAATGACAGGGATGCAACCACACTTTGAAACCGCCACCCTAGGCTCAGTCCCGGCAAAGCTAGATTGTCTTCCCTTGTTCCTTCCCCGCAGGTGTGCCTGTGCCAAGATGAGGTCACGGATGATTACATCGGAGACAACACCACAGTGGACTACACCTTGTACGAGTCTTTGTGCTTCAAGAAGGATGTGCGGAACTTTAAGGCCTGGTTCCTCCCGGTCATGTATTCAGTCATTTGCTTCGTGGGCTTGCTGGGCAACGGGCTGGTCGTGTTGACCTACATCTATTTCAAGAGGCTTAAGACCATGACCGACACCTACCTGCTCAACCTGGCCGTGGCGGACATCCTCTTCCTCCTGACCCTTCCCTTCTGGGCCTACAGTGCGGCCAAGTCCTGGGTCTTTGGTGTCCACTTTTGCAAACTCATCTTTGGCATCTACAAGATGAGCTTCTTCAGCGGCATGCTGCTACTCCTGTGCATCAGCATCGACCGCTACGTGGCCATCGTCCAGGCGGTCTCGGCTCACCGCCACCGCGCCCGCGTCCTCCTCATCAGCAAGCTCTCCTGCGTGGGCATCTGGATGCTGGCCATGCTGCTGTCCACCCCCGAGCTGCTGTACAGCGGCATCCAGAGGAGCAACAGCGAGCAGACGCTGCGATGCTCTCTCATCAGCGAGCACGTGGAGGCCTTTATCACCATCCAGGTGGCCCAGATGGTCATAGGCTTTCTGGTCCCCCTGCTGGCCATGAGCTTCTGCTACCTTGTCATCATCCTCACCCTGCTCCAGGCACGCAACTTTGAGCGCAACAAGGCCATCAAGGTGATCATCGCCGTGGTCGTGGTCTTCATAGTCTTCCAGCTGCCCTACAACGGGGTGGTCTTGGCCCAGACGGTGGCCAGCTTCAACATCACCAGCAGCAACTGTGAGGTCAGCAAGCAGCTCGACATCGCCTACGACGTCACCTACAGCCTGGCCTGCGTCCGCTGCTGCGTCAACCCTTTCCTGTATGCCTTCATCGGCGTCAAGTTCCGCAACGACCTCTTCAAGCTCTTCAAGGACTTGGGGTGCCTCAGCCAGGAGCAGCTCCGGCAGTGGTCTTCCTGCCGGCACACCCGGCGGTCCTCGATGAGCGGGGAGGCCGAGACCACCACCACCTTCTCCCCATAGGCAGCTCTTCTGTCTGGACTAGAGGGACCTCTCCCAGATCCCCTGGGGTGGGGACAGAGAGCAGATGCAATGACTCAGGACTCCCCGCCCAAAAAAAGCTGCTGGGGGAAAAGCAGCTCTGACCTCAGAGTGGAAACCTGTGCCCCAGAAGACGCTTAACCCCAACCCTAGCTACCTCAACTAAGGTCGAAAAGAAACGTGGCTGATAAGCTAACACCAGAACCGGCAACACCCCAACCGGGCTGTTGTCCCCTAAACCAAAAACCAAAAGTGAAAGTGGAGAAACCATTCGCACCTGCTGGAGTGAAGGGGACGAGATGGGTGAGTGCTCGGTTAGGAAGAGGGCTGGTGAGTCCTCTGAACGAAGTTTCTTCCGACCTAGAAAGAAGTCATCCCAGAGACTCAAGAGCTCAGGCCAGGTCTTCAGAAAACCAGGCTTTGTCTCCAAGACCAGAGAAGGTGGGGAGACGACTTGGCTTGGCGAGGAAAGGGGGACATCTGCCCGTCAAACTAACTCTGTCCGACCCCCTCCCTGCATCTCTGTCCGCTGTCCCCCTGGCCTCCCTGGGAGCACACGTGCCCCCTCGCAGGCCGCGTCACCCTCCCAGGCTCTTGACAGGGCAGGGTGTGGTGTTTCCTGCAGGCCGGGCCGGCTGCCTCCGCCTGACCAAAGCCACGTTCCCAGCCAGGACTCTGGAGTGGGGACAACACGTAGTCGGCTCTCAGCTCCGCTAGGATGGGAGGAGGGGAGAGGGAGAAAGGTTGGCGACCGGGAGGGTGAAGATGCTGGCTGCCCACGGCCAATGAGCTTCTTCTTCCTTCTTTGTCACAGGGACAGATAAAACTCTCCTTGTGTTATGCTTTCAATTCATTAAGAGACCAACATTTTACTCACACACAAATAAAAATTTTCCCTTGAGGAAAAAACAACTTTGAAAGAAAGGGAAAAAAAATCTTTGGTAAATGGCAAATGAGTGTGTTCTTGTTTTGTAATCCCCTGCACCCCACCTGACCGCGCCCCCACGCCCCTGCTCCCCGCCCTCCCCCAGGCTTTGTTTCTCAGAGATGTGCAGAACCACGAGGTCACTTAGCTGTGCTCTGAGCCCGTCCACTGGCCCAAGAGGCTGAAGGAGGGCGAGGACAGGATGTCCATTTTGCAAATGCCCTTCCAGATCTCGTGGGGGGGCCTCACCTCTGTGGTCATCGGTGAACTGGAAACGCTGATCTGAGCGGAGCTTCAGGAAGACCAAGTTGTCCTGGATACTTGACCAAGTATCCTCTATGCCTGGGAACTCTCGACCCTTAGCAGCATTTGCACACTGACCTGCTCACCTGTCCCCAAACTGGTGTTTGGAGGCAGGGCCTTTCCCTGGGCTCAGAGACCACAGCATGCTGGATTAGGGGGTCTAGCATGGAAGCCATGAGATAGGTCGGGTGGGACACTTTGCTGGCTGCTTGAAAGCTGGGACCATCCATGACACTCTCCACTGGCCACTGTAGCGGCAATGCCCCTCCGTGGTATATATCATAGTCCATTCCTGCCACTAAAACAAAATACTGGGTAATTAGTAAACAATAGAAATTTATTTCTCATAGTTCTGGAGGCTGAGAAGTCCGAAATCAAGGCACTGGCAGACTCAGTGTGTGGGGAGGGCAGACTCTACTTCCAAGATGGGACCTTATTGCTGTGTCCTTCAGAGGGACAAACGCTGTGTCCTTACTTGGTGGAAGGGAGGAAGGGCAAGAGAGCCTAGCTAGTTCCTCCCAGTCCTTTTATAAAGGCACTAATCCCATTCACAAGGGTGAAGCCCTCATGACCTAATCACCTCCCAAAGGCCCCACCTTCTAATACCATTATCTTGGGGTTTACCTTCCAATCTATGGATCTGGGAAGGACACCTACATTCAAACTACAGCAGAGTGGATACCCGCTGTGGAGGAGCAGGGAAGAGAAGAACAGACACTGCCCCCCACACAGGCCAGCCCTCCCTGGCACTGCGTGCCCTGGTGCCCACCCAGAGCCCTGACTTCTCCGAGCCAGAGAGAAGGTTGGTCCAGCCTGCGATGCATGAGGCGGTGTCTGGGGCTGCAAGAGCGCTGGGCCGGGGATGAGGGAGGGCTGAGGCACTCACGCGGAAGGTGATTCCATCCATTTCCCCCAGTGAAACGAGCCCCTTTGAAAATGGAGGTGCCTGGTGATGATGCCAATTCTCTAATCTCGTAAGCACATGCCATTACCCTCTGCGGGATGCACTGGGCTGGAAGGTTTTTAACGAGATGTGTCAGCTGGCCTCCAAGCTGGGAATCGGTGCCCTGAGAGGAATGAGCCTGGCACGGACGCAGTCAGCGTGGAGCGGCGTTCGCGGCGGTGGCATTAAACATTAAAAGGTGCAGCTGCGACTGTGTGTGCTCGAGCATGTGGCCAGGGGCGATGCCAGTGTGCGTGGTGTCCCCGAGGGGAACCTGCCCAGCACGTGTGCGTGTGGAGCCCGCTGGTGTGTACACCCTAATGAGGTCACAGATGGGAAAACAACCCCCAGTTCCTAGAGGGGAAGAATGCAGCAGAGCAGTCACGGAAAAGGAAGCCAGGCGGCCGCACAAACACGCCACCCCGGCTTCAGATACATTTTTCTAGAATAACTGGACGTCTCCAAATATTTACAGAGAAAACAAAACCCCCAGCAACGTTAATTCCCCAAACTGCTGTGTCTCAGAAGTTCTGGCCTCGGCTCAGTGCTGGCCTGACCTCTGCTCCCTTGCCCAACGCTCTCACGCGCCTGCCCTGAGCTTGGGGTGACCCCTGGAAAGGAGGGAAGGGCCCTCTGGGAGGCCCGCCCAGGGCTTCTCTCTCTTGCTTTCTCATTTGCTTCATACACGTGCCCCGTCTTCCCGGGATCACGGCCCCCACAGCCCTCCCCCCGTCTCCCCAGTGTCCCCTTCATTCCATCACCAGCCCCTTGCCCCACTCAGCCTGGCTGCAGTCCCAGGCCACAGATCTGCCCCTTCAGCCAGCAGCACCACACCGCTCCCATCACAGACCCGCAGAGCTCCCAGGGACCTCAAATATCAGCTGGGCCAACCCCCGATCACCCTCTAGATGGTGAAGCTGAGCTCCCGAGGGAGGAGCTGACTTGCCCAAAGAGACGTCAGAATGTAAGGATATTGGTTGGACCTGTTTGGGAGCCTGAGGGTCTGGCAGGGCTGTGGCAGGGGCTGAGGGAGAGCAGAGGCTCAGGAGCCCTGCCAACTTTGAATCTCATCTCTACTGCTTCCCGGCTGTGTGACCTTCAGCTGTTGCTCAACTGCTCTGGTCTCAGATGTCTCAACTGCCATATGGAGAGGATTTGGGTAAACATTTAGCACAGTGCCTGGAATGCTGAGTGTGGTGGCGAGTAGCAGGGACTTTGCAGCCAGAATGCCCGGTTTGAATTCCAGCTTCACTACTTGGGCTGATTACTTACCTCCCCTGGCCTTAGTTTCCTAATCTGTATAAGGAGGATATTAATAGTACCTACCTCCTAGGGCTGTTGCGAGGAGGAAATTTATCCATATATGCAAAATGCTTAGAAATGCTTACATAAGTGTTGTTGGTAATCGTTTAGGAGATGTTTAAGAAACCATAGCTAAAAACAAGTTGCTCACTGCAGGAAAACCAAATTCAATTCCTTAGCCCCATTTCCATCCCCACAGAATTTACAAATCAAGCTGGAGGGCAGTTTAGAGATCAGTTAGCCTGGCCTTCCCACCGATCGTACCCATGAGTCAACCAAGGCTCAGAGAGGGAAATAGCCCACCCAGGTCTCTCAGGAGCTCCTAGCAATGCCGGAACTTGAACCCCAGCAGTTCCCAGGCTCCCATCCAGAGCTCCTCCCACTGGACCTTGCTGCACCCACAGGACCACCCCTGCAGGTCCACCCTGGCGTCCGCCACCCTCACCCCAGACTGTCTGGCTCTTCCCTGGCAGGCACTGTCTGTCTTGCCCTGTGACCAGGTCCTTAAGGAGAACGTCCCTTCTCCCCTACACATAGTTCCTGTCCTTCCCACGGAGTCTGAGAGAATGAATGAAATACAAAAGAAATATGGCATCAGCCCAAAGGAAATCAGGCAAGTGATCTTTTTAAGAAAGGAAGACAGGCAGTCTTCTCTGGGAGTTAGGTTCTCAGTTACACTTCCGTGTTGAGAGTGAACAGTCGAAGGAGAAGAAACAGACCTATGGGGTGGGGGACATGGGGGAGATTCAGGCAAAGGAGATGGGAGGGAAGGGGAGCAACTCTGAGTGGGGAGAAGGCAGGCGGGAGGTGGGCCACCTGCAGATGGCCACACTTGGAGTATCTTCCGTGGGTAGATAGATGCCCCCTCTTACACACACACACACACACACACACACACACACACACACACACATACATGTGGCTTTCACAGGCCTCCCGATCCCAAGCGAGGAGAAAGGAGCCATAATAGTCTTAGAGACAGGTGGGCCCATGGCCTGCTTTGCAGGAAGGAGGGTTAGAAATGGCCACGTTTCTCTGGTCTGATCCCCGAGAAAGAAAACCCATGGGAACAAAATGGGGGCCTCTCCCTCAACTCCAGAGAGCAAACCTGCCAGGCTTCAGCAACACCAGCCCTCCCACCCTCCCCACTCTCGTGGGAGCAGATGTCCGACAAGCCCTAGCTCCTCCGGCAGCTAATGCCATTGTCCCAGCACTTATCCTGGGCCCGGGCAGAGACGCAGACAGGGTTCCGTCTGCAGAGAAGCCTCCCTCCCAGCCAGAGCTGCTCCAGACCGAGCGGATCTCAGCTGACCCCGTGCAAAATCAGAAACGCGAGGGCTTGAGCTCCCCATGGGCTCCTCGCTTTGTGTTTGTGCGTGACCCAATTCAGACTTCTCGCTGTTGTCAGATTCTCCCCCTCCTGCCTTCAGTCTGAGGATGGATGTAACCTTATTCTTGTCTATTGTTCACTAACCCCAGGGAGTTCGCTGGCTGGGCTGTTCTATGTGTCACAGTAACCACCACCAGCTTGGCCTCCAGGTCCTCGTGTCCGAGTAAATAAACATCTCCCCACACGCACACAGGGTGGGGTCAGGCGTGGCTGGGCCCTGCCTGGCTCGGTCCCCCCACAGCGCAATAAGTCCTGAGGTCACACATGCGTGCCCACTAGCTAAAGGGCAGTTCCCGCCCCCGAAGTCCTCTTGCGCCTGTGTCAGAGCTTGTTTAGGACAGAATAGTTTAGATTTGTTCTAAATAAATATCTGACGTTGTGAAGCGCAGCAGATGCTGCTTTCCCAATGTTTCAAAAGGCCTGGAAAGGCAAGCACATTTATCTTGTATGATTCATGTCGCTGCCCTCGAGTGAGTGAAGCAAGAACGCAAGCGCATGCAAAAGCTGAGTGGTGCACTCTCCTTCCCAGGCCCGGAGGGTGGCCTGGCCCAGGGCTGTGGTCAAGCCGGGTGCTAAGGGTCACCTATGTGGGAAGCAGCTCCGCCTCCTGCCTGGAGGCTCAGGTAACCTCTCCCAAAGCGGACACTCTGGACACACCAACCCGCTGCACTAATTCCTCTTACCTGCCACCTGCCCTTCTCCACACACCCCCATTTCAGGGTCGCTCAGCCGTTGGGGTGCTGTTGGCCGCCTCTGGACTTGGAAATAGGGAGGAGAAGGGAGTGGGGAGAATGGTGGCAGCTCTGTGCCCCGGCTGTTCAGGGAGACATTCCTCTGCCTTTGTCCCCCAGGGCAAGACATAGGTCTACACCCACGAGAATCCTTAAATCCTTTGTGAAAAGGAGAACTGGGATTTTTGTCCAAGAATCACACCTGCTGTGCCCCCAGCCTCCTTCTCAGGAAACTGACTCCCACCCATACCCCCCGTCCCCCATCAGAGCCAAACTCTAAGAAGTCTGTGGCCTGAAAGAGTTTGTGAGTGTTTGTTGCTGGGAATGTCAGACAGAGGCCGGGAGACTGGAGGTGCAGGAGGTGAGGTGTCACGGAAGGAACTGCAGGAATCGCAGAGGCTCAGTAGGGAGATACCTTGAGGAGGTAGAGGGGGGTGAACCTAGGAGGAGAGACGGACTAACATTCGCCGAGCACCTGGAATGTGCCGAGGCCTGTGCTGGGTACACCACCTGCCAGTGACTTCTTATGACAATAGGTGAGGAAACTGAGGTTCAGAGAGCTCGTGCAGCTTACCTGTGGTAACACAGCTAGCAATGTTATTAAGATTTTATCGCATACTATATATACACTGTACTCTTAGTATCTTAGTATCAGTACCTTGTCGCATTTAACCCTCACAACAACCCTACTAGAGTCCCATTTTACAAATGAGAAAACTAAGGCTCAGAGAGGTTAAATAACTCTGCCAAAGTCACACAGCTACTAAGTGATTCCAACCTGTTCTACCTGGCCTCCAAAGTTCTTGCTTTTGCCACCCTGCCACATTCTTCAACAGAAATAATGGCTTATTCATTACCAAATATTTATGGAGCCTTACTCAGCACTGGGCACTGTGCTAGGCACAGCCTACAGCTCTCAAAACCTGCTGCATGCAGAGCTCTGACCCGGGAGGAAGGAGAATCAAATAACAGAGACAGGGCCCCCACCTGGCAGGGGGAGGTGACCCCCACAGCTGGGCAACAGCCAGGTGCCCAGAGTTTGGTCTTGCCTTCTCTGCCCTGGCCCCTGCCCCCATCCCAGGCCTCCTCCACAGGCCGGCCCTGCAGGGCTGCACGCCACCTGGCAGGCAGGGGTCTGGGCTTTGCCACAGACTCACTGGGCAATGTGGACAGGTCGCCTCTCCCCTCTCTGGGCCTCCATCTCCTCAGCTGTATAAGATGAGGTTTCTGGGCCAGATAATTTCCACCTGTCCCCTCCAGTTCTGATCTGTGACAGGCGCCTTATCTGGGTGGGGTCCGGGAGCCCAGTGCTCAGCCGGGCAGGGCCCTGGGCATGCCGATGCCTGGCAGGGGTGCAAAGCAGGTGGGGGAGGGGCTGAGGAAGCTGCTCCACCCCCAGCTGTGGTTTCTGGTGGGGCCACCGTGGCAGCAGGTGGAGGGAAGTGTTTGTCACCCTTCCAACAAAGGCAGTCAAACAAAAGCCTCCCAGGGTACTATGGGAACAGGCATCAAGGGCGCCAAAAATAAAACACACCTACCCTTTGATAGGCATCCGCAGCTGCTGAGGAAAGGGTTCCGATTCCATGCCCACGCACACCCACGCTCACACTCACATGAGCAGTCCAGCCTCACAAACAGCCCCCACGACATGCTCAACAGTCACACGAGAAACATCACCGTGCGCGTGCTCACACACACACGCCAGTTACACAACCGGTACACACACACATTTACAAGTAGAACCCTCGCCCACACACAGGACCGGCTTTGTGGGCTGCAACCTATGCAGCCGCTCTGGGGCCCGCGCTGAGAAGGACCTGTGCTTGGTTTAATGCTTTGCTGTCTGCCTTTTGAAATCCTTTTTTTTTTTTTTTTGGTGTGGGGGTCCTCCCCTCCTGGGCCACAGGTTGGGGCTGGGCACACCCACCTGCAGATGGGGGAGGGGCCTGAAATTCTTAATTCTTTTTAACCAAGGGCCCAGCATTTTCATTTCGCACTGAGCCCTGCAAGTTATACATCCATTCCTGCTGGCATACCATTCATAAGCATGTTGATGATATGCCTAAGAAGCAAACATTTATCGACAGAAGTGCATGCACTACACGCATACACAGAAGCACAAATACACACAGCCCATACACGCAGCACCCACACATACAGCCACAGTCCACTCATGTGCATGCACCATGGCACATGCATCATTACCCAGAAGGGGCATGGACACCCCCAAGTAACACCCAGACACGCGGCGGTGCACCTGCAGCCCGCTGACGCAATTCAGTTGCCTCTACACTGGGGGCAGCAGAATGACACACTGGGAAAGGGCTTGGAGAGAAAGCAGATTCATTTCCTCCCCCTGAACATCCCCAACAGCCACAGCCGGCTTCTCTCATCAGCCTTGAGCCCGCCCAACCACTGGGCAGCTGGGACCAGACGAAAGGGGAGCTTGGGAAGCGGGCAATGGATGGAAAGGGGACAGGGCATGGGGTACAGAGATAGAGACAGTAAGAACAGGACCGGCAGGATCTAAGGCTCAGGCAAGCTAGCCCGAGCAGTGGTCCCATAAGAGCTTAGAAGGTCTTGGACCCAGAGAAGTAAGAACAATGTCCCTGTCCTTCCGCTTGCCCTGAGAGAGGCGGTCAAAAGAGTCAGGAGATCCCCACCTCAACTTCTTGCTAGTCACATGGCCTTGGGCATGCACTGAACTTTCCTAGCCTCAGCTTCCTCCTCTGTTTAATGGGATGACAATATCTAATTCAGAGTTGAGAGATTTGCACAGTCACTGCGCCTCCTGGATTCTTCCAGTGTTCACCAGCTGTGTCCTTGGCAGGCCTGGCAATCTGATTCTTAGTTCAGATGCTCCAGAGCCCCTCAGTAACCTCAGACGTTCAGGACATGTTTACTTCACGTCTTCTCCTCCCCTCACCGAGGTAGATGTAGCTCATGGCCACCATCCCTTCAGGGGCCTTCCGTATCCCACAGCCCCTTTTGATCACCGCCCCCCCACCCCACACCCAAACCAAGCAGGACTCCAAGGCCTGGAAGTTTCCTTCCTTTTCTATTCTCCACCCCCAGCCCTGACCTTCCCTATTTAAAATTGTTCCAGGCTCTGTCCAGTGATACCAGATGCTTAAGGAGTGATTCAGAAAAACCAATCGGCCCTAAGAGAGGTGCCACCATACCCCATTCCGATTACAGTCACCCACAGAGGAGAGAAGAAAGGCCACCTGAGTGGCCACCAACAAGAAACTCAATTTCATTAGAATTCTAGGCCAGGCCTGGTGGCTCATACCTGTAACCTCAGCACCTTGGGAGGCCAAGGCAGGAGGATCGCTTGAGGCCAGGAATTTCAAGATGAGCCTGGGCAACAAAGAGAGAACCCTATCTCTACAACAAAATTTAAAAATTAGCCAGGTGTGGTGGTGCACACCTGCAGTCCTAGCTACTGAGGAGGCTGAGGCAAGAGGATCACTTGAGCCCAGGAGTTCAAGGTTGCAGTAAGCTATAATGATGCCACTGTACTCCAGCCCAGGTGACAGAGTGAGACCCTGTCTTTAAAAAAAAAAGAATTTTTACAAGGGCATGGGCCACTCAGATCCCCATACATGCTCTCTTTCATCTTACTGAGACAGAAACTGAGGCACGGAACAGTGAAATGACTTATGCAAGCAGTGGAGTTGGGGCGTATGGTCTTTCTGATACGCAGCCGCTGTGAGACCAGCTGCAGAACAATCCACACCCCGCCGGCCCCATCAGCCCAGCTCACCAGCACACAGCTGGTTCCCATTCTCCACTAGTGGGAAGCAGCCAGGCTGGTTGGAGGTCTGCCAGGGCGGGTCTTCTGGTCACCAGGTGCCCCTTGACAAGGACGAGGGAACAATGCAAGGGGTCTGGCATCTGATTCCCATCTTGGTTTCACCATTTATCAACTGTGTGACCTTGACGAGTGCTTCTCCTTCCCAGCCTCAGTTTCCCTATTTGTTTTCAAATAGGTGTGATGTTGTTACAACTTTCCTAGAGAGTTAACATTAAACGAGGTAGTGGATGTGGAGCTTTGGAAAGCATATGGTGACAAGAAAGGTAACAGTAGACACCCTCCCATAACAATGACTGGAATAATGCCCTTTCCTGTGGGCACCTCAATGGACAGGTTAGAGGTCATCTTTCCCCGAAAGATGAGGAATTAGCCTCCCGCATCACATGAGGACAGAAGTCACCTGTTCTGGTTACAGAGTGAGGAGACCAGTGTGTCCCTGTCTGACCACAGCTCCTTCCAGGAAGGGAGGCTTTAGGCACTGACCTCAGCAGACCGACTCCTGATCAGCTGGCCTAGCCCTGTGCCTGGCACAAGACAGGTCAAAAAAAGTTTGCGGAATAAACGCATGAATGGTGAATGTGGGGTCTTCCCACACCCTTGACTCATAACTTAAAATCTGCCCAAAAACCCCTGTACTGCAGAGACATGCCCGGGCAGACGGGCCCCTCCGCGGGAAGAGCTGGTTGTCATGGCTAAAGGTAAGGGCCCCCTTTCAGACGCTGTCCTGGAAGAGTCCCAATCAACAGACCCTACCCTCTATTGTCCACCCCATCCCCCCAGGCACAGGGTCCCAGGCTCTGACGCAGGCACCTCTGCAAATAGATGCCATTTCCATGGGAACTGAAACCCCAGTTTGTTTTTCCGTCCAAGGCACTCTGTAATTTCCAGCACAGCCTGTGAAACGTCAGCCTTGTAACCTCCAGCCCAGCTGCTCCCCCAGGTCAGCATCCAGCACAGCGCCCTGAGCTGACCTACAGAGGTCATACCAAGGCTGTCCTCCCAGAGGGGCCTCCCAGGGGCTGTGGGTACCAGCCCCCACCTCCTGTCTGCAGAGGGGTACCCAGCAGGCAGGCAGAGACAGAGGTGAGTCCTTGAACCTCTCTAAGGGAGGCCTGGGGGTGGGAGGGGCACGGAGAGACAGGGGCTCATTTCCAGTAAGAAGTGGGAGGGAAGGAAAAGGTCTCAGTCTGGCAGTCTGGGTCCCAGGGAGGGCTGCGATGGGTAACAGATGATTTCTGGCTGGAGGGAGAGGTTGTGCTCTCAGCAGTTGGATCATTAGCCGCTATTGTCTGAGCCTCTGTGAGGAAACCGCCATGGATTCGAAAGCAGAGCCAAGGACTTGGGGAGATGGGGGCGGGGGTGGCAAGATTGGTGGACAAGGCAATGGTGAGCTTTAAGGACAGGATGGGAAGAGGGTGGAAGGGCTGCCTGAGCCAGGAGCTTGCTGCTCCCTGTCCCCCACACAAGGCAAGCCTAGGGTCTGGGGAGGCGGGTCCTTCCCTAGTCCAGCCTGGAGATGACCAAGACCCTGGCTGGTGCCCTGACTGCAGCCTGTGAGGGACCAAGAGCCAGAAGACCCAACGAAGCCTACTCGGCTGCCTGGCCCGGGGCTGCGGACGACAGGCAAAGTTTCCTCTCCAGCACCTCAGGGAATGTGGCCCAGATAACCTCAGGCACCCCAGCAGGGGAATGTGGATGCCTTGGAACTAGCTCCTTGACCGCTGTCTCTCTGAGCATCCTGCCAGAAAGCAGGGCAGTGACGATAACACCTGCTCTGAGGGTGTGTGGGCGAGGTGAGGACCCCAGTGTGACAGCGCTTAGCAGCCAGAGCCCTTATCATTACTACGTGCGGGGGACAGTCCCACCCATTCAGCCCCAGAGCACCACACTCCCTCCGCAGCGGCCTGAGCCACCGGCAGGGTGACTGCCCTTCTTCAACCACAGTCTGGGATTACTCAACAGCAGCCACCAGGGGAGGCTTCACGCCCAGGCAGGCGCCGAGGCCCCACAGAAAGGGAGAGGAATGTTTGGGGGGCACAGCACACCCTCTGGCTGGGCAGTGTCCTCTCCCCAGATTGGCGGCCATCTCCCCTGCTTTCGGGGGGACACCGTCGTGGCCTGGTGGCCCCAGACCCCAGCCCTCATACTGAAGCCTGGCACTTGTTCAAAGACTTGGCAGCTCAGCCCACCTCCCCACTGCACCTTGCGGTTAACAACAACAGTCAAACCACTGACCTGATTTTCTGCAGAGAGGAAAAGATAGTAGGGCGCGTCAGTGCACGCGCGCGTGAGCACGCACACAGACACACACGTGCACGCGCACACGGTGGAAACTTTCTCTGTTTCCTTGACAGAACCCAGACCTGAGAGGGAGCTTCCTTGGGTGCAAAGCTCAGTGTTTACCTGTGCACAGTCAGTTCCCAGAGCCCTCGCTGCATGGGCACTGCCAGCTTGACATGCCTCCTCTGCCAGGGGACAGGGCCTCTAGCGTGTCTAAGTCTCTGGGAGGTGTCTGCTTTCCCACTGGGCTCCTGGAACTGCACTCAGCACTGAGAAAGGGATTAATAAGACCCTCGACCCCTAAAAGAGCCAGAGAGGTCCTGGGTGGGAATGTTTCCCTAATGACTCCCATCCCCACACTTTCTCCAATCCCAGGGTCCCACCAGTCTCAAAAGCTCCTTGGGGCCAGATTCTGCCACTTACAAGTGATGAGGTCCCAGCAAAGTTCTTGGTGATTCTTATTTTTAATCACCATCAAAACGTAGCTGCCTCCCTCTGCCAGCCTGGGACAGCACCCCATGGAACAGCCGAGTGGGTGAGCTCAGCGCCCCTGGCCACCCACCCAACATGTGGTCTTAGAGATGCACAGTGTCAGAGCCAGAAGGGACACCAGAGGTCACAACAAGGAAAGTGTTCTGCTCAGAGCCCTTGGCCTCCCACTCCCAGTTATCCACACTGGCTGCTCACAATGTGGTCGCCTCAGCATCACCTGGGGGCTTGTGAAAAACGCAGAGCCGCAGGCCCCAGACCTGCAGAGTCAGAATCTGCATCTTAACAAGATGCCCCGTCGATTCCTAGCCCCAGCAGGTGGAGAGACCCTGCTCCCTCACACTGGACGCAGCCCGAGCCCAGGCTTCCTAACAGCTGTGTTCTGCTCAGGGAGCCAGGAGAGGCTGCAGCCAGCCCACCACGGCCACCACTGCCTTTCCCTCCATATAAGAGTCAGATGAGGTTGGTACAGTCCTAACCTTAAGTCCTAACTGCCTGCAATGAAGACGCAGGGTGTAACAGCCCCCTCCTGTGTGTGGAGGAGCTCTAGGCCCTCCCCTGCCACCTCCTCTCCATCTTCCAGACTGTGCCTTTTTTGAAGCAAGGGGCAGTGGTGGCCAGTGGGCCTAATGCAAGGTCTCACCTTGTCTAACCTAAACTTGTAAGGCCACCTGGCTCACCTGCTCTCCAGGAGTTGATAGCAGTCACCAAGGTGACCCTGTACTCCAGTGATGTCTGCCCCTGCCCCTCAGCCAGCGTCCCCTGGTCAGCCCTGTTCCCGACTCGTGGGTTGGCTCCCAGCCCCAGACTAGAGCCACAACTTGGGCCTCCACTCCCTGCCTGCAGTCAGCACCCCATCGGAGCCCCAGTGGCTTCAGGGAGGTCAGTCGTGCAGCTAAGAAGGCAGTTTGTGGAACCTGAAAGTTGTTAACAGCTGTCAAGACCCCTAGGCTGTGAATATCATTGATTCTTTTATCGCAATTAATATTTTAGTGTGAATTAGCTACTTGTTCTTTCTCAATTGGCTGGCAGAGAGTGGGCTGGGACATGAGACTTTTAGGTTTGTTTTATTTATTTATTTATTTATTTATTCTTTGAGACAGAGTCTCACTCTGCTGCCCGGGCTAGAGTGAGTGCCATGGTGTCAGCCTAGCTCACGGCAACCTCAAACTCCTGGGCTCAAGCAATCTTTCTGCCTCAGCCTCCTGAGTAGCTGGGACTACAGGCATGCGCCACCACGCCCAGCTAATTTTTTCTATATATTTTTAGTTAGCCAATTAATTTCTTTCTATTTATAGTAGAGACGAGGTCTCGCTCTTGCTCAGGCTGGTTTCAAACTCCTGACCTTGAGCGATCCACCCGCCTCGGCCTCCCAGAGTGCTAGGATTACAGGCGTGAGCCACCGCGCCC